>VOPJ01005768.1:0-23894 GCA_014673585.1 Semibalanus balanoides
TGTCGAATACCTATTTTTAACACGATAACACTAAGTTTCAAGTTTTGTTCTAAATATATGGGAGTTAAATTGAAACTGAGAAACTGAGAAACTGAGAAACTGAGAAAGAAACTGATAAATGCCGAACATGCTGTGCAATTTAACAAGACATGTGTATCAGAGCGATTGCTCCCTACTTTCTCTAATATATATATATATGGACGCGTGTATATCACACGTATCGTGCGATATACAATTACGACACTATTGCTGTGTAAATCACACACCGTGACCGGGCGCTGGCGAGTTTTACACAGCACCAGCAATGAGGAGTATATCTCGCCATGGAGATATTTACCGAAACCGAGAGGATCTCACACGCGTGTGATATACACATGCGGTGTATACCTCACATTGGTGTGGTTTACCGGACAGCGTTATCTGTTGTGTAAAAATCGAAATGGCGTGATTTTTACGCAATATTTATTCTGTACATAAAACCACACCTAACCTAACCTAACCTAACCTAACCTAACCTAAATAATATATAGCCATTAAGTCCGATCGAGACGAAACCTAAGAATAATAATATAGCCATTAACGCGCCACTGGAGCCCTCTGCATTTCCTTCGCCCGACTGGGTGGGGGGGGGGTGTTTGAATCACCCCCATGCTAAACTTCAGCTCCCATGAGCACGTAGACCAACAAGACACTATTCGAACCGTTATCAAGAAATCACTTCGAAACTATTTCAGCACTTTTTTTTCGCTCACGTCAAAACTCACAGGTCACCAGAGGTCATCGAAAGGTCAAATTTTCCAAGTTTAGGACATGCTCCAGAAACCCCCAAATATCTCGGAAACTATGCTATCTAGAAACAAACGTTCAATTGATAATCGCTAGCCAATGAAATTTGCAATCGCACCCAAAGGTGGTAAAATTGCTTTGGGCGGCCCCGACCAGGCGTGGCACATACAAAAATGGCCCCGGCCCAACTGGGGTAATTTTTGTATGTATCCCCAGCTGAGCTATATAATTATAAATATAGCATTCGGATCGGCGCCTGTCGCCAGCGCCCACCTGTTAAAGGAACCGAAACTGGTAGTAGCAATATAGGGTGTAGATCACAACCAGCCCGTGATGGCGTCATTTATATAACCATCACATGGCATAAGGACAAATTTACCTACAAACCTAAATTACACACCTAAACCACACACCTAAATTAATATCACCTAAACACACCTAATCTAACCTTACCCTTGGAGCCATTTCAAATATTTATAAAACATTTTATCGTCCATAATCCTCAATATGTTGCTACATTTCGGTGATTGTAAATCATTTTTAATGATAAAGTTAGTCGCTTCGGTGATATAATTAATTTATTTCACTTTGTTTTTATACAAACAATTTAACTATCACATGCGCCATAAATGACACAATTGCCAAATACCGCTGGAAAGTTATACTGAATGCCCCCGATTTTCTAACTATTATAGTATACATTCTTTCAAAGTCCGCTGGTAAACACTAAATCCTCTGACCCGTCCGTGAGAATCTATGATAAAATACACAAGGGCTGGGTCCGAGTCCGGGTAACGGGTGAACAAAAGCCTACTTACTACTAGATAAATCTTGGTATAACACCCTACCATTTTTTTTCGTCGAAATATGGGTGAAACTATCTAATATGAAATCATAGTGCTAAACGCACAACTGCTAATTTAAAAAATGTGGTGATCATAAACATAACCGACTGACGTGATTATGAAATAACGTGATGAAGAATTACATTAATGTGATTTTGACGAAACAGCATTTCTAAGGATTATCACTAGTTCACAGGAATGGGTCAATTTTATTATTTTACTGATGCAATTTTGCCCCCGGGTACCACATCAGAATGAACATTTTTCCCCGACCTTGTCCATAAGGACAGAACTCTTTACCACCCCTGGCTGGCCTGCTGAGTTACTATTCGATTTAAAGCGTGTTGACTTTTTGCTTTGTGGACTTTTAACGTTTTTTACTTTTTATCTTTCGACTTTTATCCATACGACTTTTTACTATTCGACTTTCAGCGTGTTGACTTTTTGCCACGTTTGACTTATCGTCCCATGACTTTCCGTCCATGTGCATTGTATCTTTGAACTTTTTACCCTGGAATGGTGTTGGTCGGTGACAGGGTCTGAGTCACAACTGGCTGTCAGCCGCCGCCTGTCATCACTCACGGCGATGACAGCTCCGTCTCTGCAGACAACGGGCAATCTGGCTCGAGCGGCCACACTGGGCGGTCGGGTGATGACTCGTACATCGATTCTGTGCTGTTCTGGTGCGACATGACTACAGCTCAGCTAGCTGATGACGCAGCCGTATGTAGCCGTCCTTACAGCTATGGGGAACAGACAGAAGTAATGCTATAAATTGAAATGTCATTGAAGTGATACGTTTTTCCACTTGTGTGGAGACTGGAGCATGGATGAGAATTTCTCATCCCTGACTGAATTAGCGATTATTTTGCCAAACCAGCGGCCAAATTATTATAAAAGTAAGTACAATTTGTTCGGTGGTATCTGGCTTAAAAATTTAACACCTCCAATATCGTTGAAAAGGATTTCATTCTCCCGTTAATTTCATTTAGTCGTTTTCACGATGGATTATTTTGCGTGAAATGTTTTAGTAGTAGCCGTTTTCACGATAGACTAATTTGCGAGAAATGTTTTAACCCTCGCCTGTCGTCCCGTAGGGCGAGGGTTACAACATTTTTTCTCTTAAATTAGTCCATCGTGAAAATGGCTACTACTAAAACATTTTAAAACATTCCAAAATGTTGTAGAACATTTCGCACAAAATAATCCATTGTGAAAACGGGTATTGTAACGTTGTACAGTCGCATAACACATACTCAGCTGAAATTGCGCTGCCCCTATCCTGCAGCGCCAGCTCAGTGTACACTGCGCAGACCCATCGTCAACGGCGCAGACTCCGCCAATAGCTGATAGCTCATGTTCTCAAGGTCGTCTGCACGGAGCGCGGGCGAGCGGGCGGGGATGGTCAGCGCGGCGGGGCGCGGGTGCACCACGCGTCATGCAGTCAGCTGAGCGGGGTCGCCGGAGACGGGCCGCGTCGACGGTGTACGCCATCCGCCGTTACCATAGGCGGCCGGCCGCACGGCGCACACGCTGGCAAAAACGCGCCCCGTTACACGGCTGTCGAAGCGGCCAGAGTGAAGTGCGGTGCGTGACGCGGGCTCTCTGGGTCAGTTGGTGGCGGCGGAGCGAGCCGTGTGGACGCTGAAGGCGACGACCTCGACATGTTGGTGACGGTGGTGCTGGCGGTGCTGGTGCTGGTGCTCTCGCTGTGGTACATGAGGCCGCAGCAGCCCGCAGGCTTCCCGCCAGGTGAGAAGCTTTTAACTCTAGGAATCTGCCCGTAGCGTGTGTGTGTGTTGTGTGTGTGTGTGTGTTGTGTGTGTGTGTGTGTGTTGTGTGTGTGGTGTGTGTGTGTGGTGTGTGTGTGCGTGCGTGCGTGCGTGCGTGCGTGCGTGCGTGCGTGGCGTGCTTGCGTGCGTGTGCGTATGTGTGTGTGTGGAGGGGGTGGGGGGCCTGGTTTATGTGTGTCATGATAAGAGGAGGTTGTTGAGTGGTTTCACTTTTATTTAGCTATGCTCAGGCACGTAGCCAGGATTACGTCAAAGGGGGGCACATCGAAAGGGCTTCCTAGTTCCTTCCCAAGCGTTGAGAGGGCCAAACAAAATGGAATGAAAAGACCCGTTACAACAGTGGTTTACAAACGGTGGGTCATGACCCTATTTGGGGTAACGGAGCCATTCTGCGGGGGTAATGGAGGCCTGTGAAGTTGAACCATAAATATTACGCTCAAACAGCTATGATGCAGCCCTCGGCTACCAATATAACTTTTCGGTGCGCCTTGTCGGCAACGAAGCCTAGAATGGAGAAATTGGCGAAGAAAATGGAATAAATACATGTGCGCTTTCAATCGGTGCTTTTATTGCGAGTTGCGACGCTCCAATGGAAGTGTGTTAACAAATGCAACCAACATTAGAAAGCAACGTTATTTTTGATAAATCAGTAAACATTGTGAAGGGTGGGGCAATGGCATCCTCTGACTGCTGAAAAGGGGTAACTGCGTCGGAAGAATGGAAATCACTGCGTTACAGGGATGAACAGTGCAGTATGATAGGTATGGCATGGGCCCCGGGCCCCGGCCATACCAACTTTTCGAAGCTGGATTTAGCAGACTGCCATACCTATCAACTTTGGAACCAGCTAGACAAATTTGGATGCACCTGTAACAGCTTCAAATATGTTTCGGCTCAAGACCCATAACTGCAAAATAAATTGCGCCGCGAAGCGTCGCGGAAATTTTGAGTTGTATGCTCCGGATATGCATCCTCAGCAATGCGTCGCATTGCGTATTGTGCAGACCTCTAGAAATGCTATTGTGCGTTTAGAAGTGAGGTAAAAATGTGCTGAAGAGAAATATTTTGCCCAATCATATAGGAAGATAACAACATAACACATAAATATGCCGAGAAACGCCGCGGTTATTTACCCACATATAATATAATTTGATAGTTGAATTGCACCGCTGAGCTGCGCGATTTTTTCTTTCGTTTTATTTCCTGGACAACTGCATTCTTACTGTTGAAAGGTGCATGGTTTCTTCAGATCGTCTAGGGGGCCCTCCGACCTTTTCATCGCCCTTCCGACCTGTTCAGGGCCTTCTCTAATATCCGCGGAAAGACATTATGTGGAGTGGGTGATTTATATGAAATACAAAGAGAACTTACTCCACAAGAAAGATCGGGGACGTAGCCAGGGGGCCTCGGGGGCCATGGCTCCCTCCCTGGGTAAATCAATTCACACTAGATAGAATGGGATTCTCTGACGACCCGACCCTACCCTCCGCCTCCGGTCAGCAGCACATATGACTGAGAGTCAATTTTTTTCGACGTGTCTTTCGACTTCCCTGATTCGATTCGATTTTTCGATTGATTCGACCTGATTTGATTCGACGACCCTGATAATCATCCTGGCTACGTGCCTGAGAAAGATATTACAATGAGAGCTTTCGGGCATATGATAACACCCTTCGTCAGCGATTATGAGGCATTCGGTAACAGGTCACGAGCAATGACCTGTTACCGAATCGCTGACGAAGGGTGTTACAATGTACCCGAACGCTGTGGTTTATCTTTGTCTTGTGGAGTTTTGTATTTTATCTGCGCCTGGAATATATACGTGCTTTGGGCCCTTCTCGTCTGACCAGGGACTCGTCTGACTCTGGGCTCTCACCTTCCAAGAATACTCTCTTGTGTGTCAATGGACCCATTTTGTCTTTTCAGAGGTCCTTCCTACCTGGCACTGACTGCTTTGTCGCTCTGCCGATATGTCCGGGGGCCTCTTCCACCTGGCTCAGGGTCCCTTCAGCCTGCTCAGGGGCTCTTACGACCTAGCAAGGGACTGCGCTGGCTGCTTTGTCACCCTCCCGACCTGCCCAGGGGCACCTCTGTGCTGGCTAGGGGCCCATTTGACGTGTTCGGGTGGCCCTTTGACCCGCTGAGGGGCCCTTTCGGTCTGGCCAGGGGCCCCTCTTGACTTGCACATTTTTTAACGACCAAGGGGCTCTCTGGTCTTTCAGAGAGGGCCCTGGTGGCTCTTAAGGGTCTCTGGAGTTCTCTAAACTTTATAAAGGATCACGCTCCGCATGGTCTTCCGACTCTTAAAGGAGCCCATGATACCATGCTTCGCGCGTCGGCTCTTTTCAAAAGGTTCCCTGGGGGCCACCCCCGCCGCCCCCTCTCCCTCCTTGGCTGCGTGCCTGGCTATGCTTCTGATGCAGCATGTCAGAGGTTTTTGAAACGACGGCTGATGCGTTTTTGTATTACTTGGAATAAGAAAACTCAAACCACCTAATTTATCGCCAACAAGCTTCTGGAACGATAATTTGACAGCTTGAGTTACTATGTAACTTCCAAATTTGTGCAAAGGTTAACTTGAAACCAACGTGGCTGTGAAAGCATATATGCTGCGCTGATGTTCTCATCTAATGGGTTTTAGCATAAACTTCATTGTCATTGTCTGTGTGACATTTTGGTAATGGTATCGTGTTCTGTTTCAGGTCCCACAACGCTTCAGATTGCAGACATTATATGGGCCATCCTAGAAGCAAGAAAAGGCAACCTCACAGGTGTGATAGCTTCCTTTCAGCAGAAGTATGGAGACGTATTTGGCTTCGTCCTGCCTACTGGGCAAAAGCTCGTCCACATTCTCAAGTTTGATGACATCAAAGAGGCATGTTCCATGCCCGAGTTTTCTGGCAGGCCCAATGTGTTTGCTTTCCTGGTGCGCAGCTACCAGCAGAAGCTAGGTATCGTGTTTAACGAAGGTTCCACGTGGTCCGAGCACCGCCGGTTCGCCCTCCGACACCTGCGCGACCTCGGCTTCGGCAAGAACTCCATGGAGGCAAATGTGCTGGATGAATTCGAGGAACTGGCTAAGGAAATGCAGCAAGACTGCGGTAAGCCCGTAAAGATCAACTTTCGCTTCAACCTCACGGTCTTAAACATCCTCTGGAGGATGGTGGCCGACCAGCGTCTTGACAGCAGCAACCCGAACGCGCAAAAGTACATCGCAACGGTCAACGATTTCTTCAAGACGGTGGGGCCGAAGAACCCGACGAACGTGGCGCCCTGGCTGAGGCACATCATGCCCGAGTGGAGCGGGTACGCGGGGCTGATCCGACACCGCGACACCGTCGAGGGCATGTTCCGAGAGCTGGTGCGCGAGCACCAGCAGACGCTGGACCGCTCCAGCCCGCGGGACTTCATCGACCAGTTCCTGCTCGAGATGGAGTCGCCGGACGCCGAGGAGCGACAGTTCACAGAGCGCAACCTGGCCGTCATCGGCATGGACCTCTTCGCCGGCGGGATGGAGACCACATCCACGTCGCTGATGTGGGCAGTGCTGCTGATGGTGATGTATCCCGAGGTGCAGACGCGCGTGCAGCGGGAGATCGACTCGGTGCTTGGCGGCCGGCTGCCCTCCTACAGCGACCGGACGCGTCTGCCGTACACGGAGGCGACCCTGATGGAGATCAACCGGCGGGCGACGCTGCTGCCGCAGGCGGCGCCGCACAGCACGCTGAGCGACGTCACGTTCCGTGGCTTCACCATCCCCAAGGACACGATCGTGCTGATGCACCTGGGCTCCGTGCACATGGACCCGGAGTACTGGGGAGACCCGGAGGCGTTCCGTCCGGAGAGGTTCCTGTCCGCTGACGGCAGCGTCCGACACGACGAGCGCGTCATTCCGTTCGGCGTCGGGAAGAGGTTCTGTTTGGGCGAGACGCTCGCGCGGATGGAGATGTTCATGCTGTTCACGTGTCTGATGCAGCGGTTCAGGTTCACAGCTGCCCCGGGTCAGACTCTGTCAATGGAGACGGGGTTCTCGGCAGTTCGACATCCCCAGGAATTCTCAGCAATATATGAGCTGCGCAACTGACCCGTTGCAGTTGGCTGAAACTCTGTCTGTCGCGTATCGATACGAACATTGATTCGGGAGAAGCCCATGACAATATTTTTGTCACTGCCCTCTGGTTAATATCGTTACGCGAGACGCTAGTCAATGGCGGATCATGATTGAACCAGCTATGCACTGTTTTGCAACAGAACTATGTATAGTCCTGTCGCAGAATCGTCTTATTATTATTAGTATTATTATTATTATTATTATTATATATAGTAATATATTATATATATAATATATATATATATATATATTAATATATATAATTACTTATATATCTATCCTTTAGCTCTTTGCAGTGATAGCAGACATTGATACAAATTATGAGACATTGTGTTTTGTTTCGCAATATGTTTTAAAGGAAACAGTTCACCTTGAGAAAGAAAAAAAAACACTCAGAAATGATGAATGATGAATGATGAAGNAACCCATTTCGTTTCTAAGTTGGTGGGGGTCATTTTTATCCCCCTCACGGCTCACCGGGGCGAAGTTGTCATAGTGACCAATCCGGGCGCGAGTCAAAGGGCGGAGTTGATCTCGGAGTCGGAGTCGGAGTCGAAGTCACCTGCAGGCCGATCGACTCCGCAGCCCTGGTTTCGTGGTCCGGGGGGAAGCGATAGCCCCCCGGTAGGTCCGCAGCGCAGCGAGCGAATGCGAGCAGAGCGCTCTAAACGTGGGTCCCTGCCACGCTAGGATTCAGGGGAGGGGGGGGGGGGGGGCTGGGGAAAGAAGGTCATGGCCGCCCAGAAACACTTGAAACTGGCGCAATATTAACACATTCCTGATAAGACAGTCCTGATAAGACACTACAGTCTAAGCGTTTTTTTTACAAAGGAAAGTTTGTCAATTATATATTCGTGCGCAAGCGAAATCCGATGATTTTTCACAATGGTATGATATTTTGGAATTCGAATAAGTACAATGGGATGATCATTAACATGGCAGTTATGTATTTTTGTTTATGTAAAAACATGCGAGACAAAGGAATGAGCTTTCACCGTTACACTTATTTCGCCCCATTGTACTTATGCACATTCATCATGACACAAATAACCATCAAACACATTAAAATTTTGGAATTCTCCCCACAAAAAAAAAAAACGTTCTGGATTCACCAATGGTTCCTGCGACCGTAATTGCTGTAAAGGTTAGGTCAGGTTCGATTATGTATTAAAATTCCGTCCCAGATGGGCATTGTCAGACCGTGCTGCGCTGGCTCCGGTAACTGATGACGCCTTTCTGAGACGAATTATAATCGGCAGCGCAACAGCATTTTATACGAGCGGGCATAGGATTTAAAATTTAATCTCAATAAGTTATTTGACGTTATGACTTACGACGTTATAAATTTTGATGCTTAATATTTTTGTATGAAAAGTTTTGACTCATTTATGTTTTGTTTGGATAAATTTGAGCATTAGATTTAACCCGCGCACTGCAGGGGGTTCGCGCCGAACACGAACTGCAGGGGGGGTTGATTTCCCCCGCCCCCCCCATGAGATATTGTCCAACTACGGTCAACGTGTAGCCGACAAGCGAAGAAACGGCATTAGAATAGCCTTCTTAGCGGCATCTAATGTGAAAGTATTTCGTCTTTTCTTGGATCAGGCTCACAATTGAGGTCACCAGTCGGTCACCAAGAGTCAGATTTTCCGTTTTCCGGTTTTAGGACTCTTGTTTTAGGAACTCTTTCCAAGAAACCCGCCGATTATTCGGATTTTATGATAGCTAGGGAGGAATACGATTAGAGAAGCAATCGATAGCTATTGGAATTTGAAATAAGCCAAAGCGCAGTACCCTGGAGTCACCTCTCAAATTGAGCTCAGATCAATAGTTTAGGCTCAAATAGAGTCCAAGAAAAGGTCAAAAAATACTGGTTTTTAGCGAAAAACAGTTTATTTTCGTGATAGCATGATCACTAAGAAAGATAAGGAAAACATTTTGAAGACGTCCAACCGGTGGTTTGTCTTATTGATGCGCTTTTGAAAACATATATACGGTGACTCTGGTAGGCTCAACTTCAAAAATTTGGACCTCAGGCAAGTTCATTTGTGACCACAGGGTAGGTCATATTGATAATTGGGCAACTGTGCGGCGACGAGAACGAACACATTGGTGTCAAACTAAATCGTACCTCTCATCGGTCCGTTCTCCTCTATCAAGAGTTATAGCAATCATTGTCTGAAGACCGGTTCAAGTATGACCTCAGATGACCTTGGTAGAATCCGACTAGGCAAACAATTGCACCTTGATTCATTTAGAAATGAGGCCAAAAATAGCAATGAATTCTGATCTGAAAGAATTAGCACTGATCCAATGCATATTTCTTGAATAGGGAAGCCATTTCTTATTTTTCCCTTCACATTATAAATGGGAGATCAAGAAATTGACCTGACCTTTGGTCACCGATACGAAAAATCCGAGATATACGAATTGTAGGTACTGATATTCTTGTTAAATCCTGCAAGTTTCAAAACTTTCGAAAAAAGACTGTGGTTTTGGCACAAACGCTGTTTTTTAAGGTGAGGTCACTTGACATGGACTTGTGACCTGACCTGAGATGACCTCAAGTCAAAACTCTTATTCCAAAGTGTGTGGATTAACTGATGCCCCAAACAGGTCGTAAGGCGGCGAAAGGTTCGGTCTGGCCTGCGCGCCGCCGTTGTTTGTCACGCTACGCCTGAAAAACATTCGTGAGGGGGGGGGGGCGGAAATCAACCCCCCCTGCAGTGCGCGGGTTTTATTAATCAAGGAATTAACGCTCCGTATGGGACGACTTTGCAGTATAAAACATAGGACACACTTTTATACATTATAGACAAGACAATTTGACGGCTCATGAAGACATGGTTATTTCTATTAGATAGTTATTTTATCTGTTAGGTGTTTCTGCTATTTACTATGGCGGACCTTGGCTTGGAAGTTTTTTCTTTAGAGTTTTTGACTCATGGAAGTATTTGCTGGATAAGTTTTGTATTAGAAGTTTTAACGTTTGGAAGTTTTTTCATTGGAAGTTTTGACCGTTGGAAGTGTTGTCGCTTGGAAATTTTTGATTGAGAAGTTTTGTCTTAAAGAAGTTTTTGCATTCGAAGTTTCCTTTATTAAGTTTTGTCTTCTGGAAGTTTTGGCGTTATAAGTTTTGACAATAAGAAGCTTTGAAGTTAAGCAGTTTTTATGCTTAGAAGTTTTTACATTGGAAGTTATGAAGCTTGTAATTTTTTTGCATCGGAAGTTAATTTATTAAAAGTTTTGTTTGTCACTTTTAAGCTTTTTTAATTAGGAGTTTCGACTGTTAGAAGTTTTCATGCATACAAGTTCTTCTTATGGCAGTTTTTCTAGGAAGTTCTGACGTGAGAAGTTTTGCAACTGACCGGCGAGTCGCGCAGTATGAATGCAAACGGGTAGCATGCAAACGGGACGAGCTATCATACCATAATACATCGTAACACACAATATATATATATATATATATATATATATATATATATAAATATATATATATATGTATACACACACACACACACTCACACACACACACACACACACACACACACACACACACACACACACACACACAACGACGACGACGACGGCGACGGCGATGACGACAATGTGCCAGTAATGTTGTTACACAGTACTTTCCTAATTTAAGAAAGAAAAAGATGCATACCTAATTTGTGCTTCAGTTGAATAAAGATGCACCATATCATATCCTCTGTAGTTAGTGCGGTAGCTATGTCACCTTTAAAACAATATGATAAGTAAATAATCCGCGTATATATGCATTATGCAATACACCCTTTCGGTACGACGGTTAAACGAAAGTAACACAAAAACAGATACTCTAAAAAGAGTGACAATAAGCAGCCCATTCTAAGGCTATGAAGGGAAAGGCCTTTCCAAGGCCTTTGCGTCTCGATGCGATCAATAGTTGGGAAGCTAGCCAGAGGAAGGAGGGGTGGGTGGGGGGGGGAATTTGCCTCCCTACCCCGCCCAGCGTCAGCCTCTACATTTCTCCGACGACAAACTGGTGGTCAGAGCCGGCAGCAGGTTTCGATACGACGGGTAACCCGCGCCGTGCTGGGAGAGCAGGGCGGGGCATCATCTCAGGTCAGGTCACCAGGCAAGGTCACGTGACCCGTCACGTGTCCTCTACCCGGTATATTGGTAAGAAGGAAGGAGTGTCCCCAGCTAACAATTTGACGTTGTCGCTACGTTGTGACAGGGTTGTAACATAAATACACAACGTTGTGATAGTGTAATTTTGTAGACTCCCAGGAACGTTGTCACAACGTTACCTTGTAACGCTTGACAAAACGTTGAAACAACAGGTGCTAACAACGTTACTTTTGAACTCAGCATAGCTAACGTGACTTACGTGTTCGATCATTAACCTTAGTAAGATGGTGAATATGCTCAATTTAGATAATTGTACCACATTGCGAGCTGTTCTTCCCAAGTTTCTGGAACAAAGTTGTGACATCGTGACGATACAACGTTGCTGTAATGTTTAACAGCGACGCTTATACAACTTTTTCTTCACAACATTAACGACGTTGTCGCAACGTTGTTAAAACGCAAAATTCAATCTTGATTTTTCACAACGTTGTTACAACGGTATCTGTTACCTGGGTCCATCCTTTCCCATGTGACCCATTTACTTTAAGTATCTTTTTCTCGAGTAATGATTGAGACTGCAAGTGCAATCACGTTGGGTCACATTACTCCCTGCTGTGTGTGTGTCTGTGTGTGTGTGTGTGTGTGTGTGTGTGTGTGTGTGTGTATGTGTATTTTTGTAATACGCATGATATCGATCCAATTACATCTGGATTATGTTACCATAATAATTTATTGATGATCAAGGAGCAATTTGTGCTCAGCGACTCCTACAAGATCAGAAGAGGTCATCCGAGGTCATCAACACTTTTTGTCAATAACTCTCGACACAATGAAGATATATTAGTGAAACCGGCAACAATATGTTCGTCTCGTCGATACACGTCTCCCAAAATGCAATATGACCTACTAGGGCCACCACTTGACCTTGACCTGATCTTAAATTTCTACGTTGACCTAACCTGGTCAGCAGGAATGTGATTCGAAACCATTTGATGCGTCAAGGATGATGTCGCTAACATTATTTCTTAATCTTTATTAAAGGGAATAGTTCAACTTGAAAAAAGAGAAAAGGCTCAGAAATGATGAAGAGAAGCAAGCAATTAAGTATCATCTTACTAGTAAGTCAAAGAAACCTATATTTACGCCGAAAAAGCAAATTAAAATGTCAATTATTTGGTGATAATTTTTTTTCGGCTCTGAGTAATGCGAAATCAGCTGCTTTAGAAGCACGTATGTCATCAAAGTCATCGATTTGGAGGGATCGTGGCGCATACAAGACAGTACTTGCCTAATAACTTGTTGCAAATGCGGGAAAATGCAACGCTTTTAGAACCACGGAGATTAATTCGAAGTCAAATCACATGCTTATTCATTTATTTTATTTTGCATAATACCGACGGATAAACCCATTTAATGGGCAAAAGTTAAATAGATAAACAAACGGCAAAGAATACAAATATTCTTTGCCGTTATTTGTGTTTATCCAAGAAGAAGTTTCCGTGGTTCATATATGAACGTTGAAAGTTGTGTTAAATATTTCAATTTAGCCTATACGCTATACCATGTATTCATTTACGACAAATTATCAGTGTATTCTTTTGCATAATCGTGCAGTGAACGGGAGTTATTCCTGAAACCCATGCTCGCCAGAAAGCAAGCAAGATGAAGACGGATTTCGGCCCATCTGTAAGACTAGGTACGTCTGAATAATTTCGCTGAGAATGGTGCTGATAATAAAGTTTTATAGACGATTTAATCATCAAAATCACGATAAATCCTCACAAAGTTTATTCTTGCAATCCGGGAATGAGTTCTGAAACAATATATTCTTGTCAGTCCACACTATGCGTTTCTATACCTATTTCCCAAAGTATTACGTCATCTTCAGTCACCAATCATGCGTCATATCAGCAAAAAATCAGACAATTCAGCGATTTTTGGAGTTACCGGGTAAACCCGGTCCGACTTTTAGGACTGAATACTAATAAATAAGAGATTTCTTTGAAAATGTGAAAGCGGTCACAAGTCCTTTCCGAGCATTGCCGCCACAACTTGGCTATCTCCACTAAAAACCCATGTTTAAGGTGAACTATTCCCTTTAAGTAAAAAGTTATTTGCGAAAATAGTTTTGACCAAAAATTGTATTGTTGACTTTTTATGACATCAGGAGCCTAAACTATTTACCTGAAATAACCTTTTTTATTTCTTCTTTCTTTTAGACGCCCAAATTTATTTTTCTTTGAGATGCCAAGTGCGATCGAATTTTTCGAGTGTTTTCTATTGCTTTTCTGTCTGTTTCTAGCTATCATATTTTCCGAGACACCTATTGGGAGGTTTCTGGAGCAACGTCTTAAACTGGAAAATCGGACCTTTGATGACCTCTATTGACTTCAATATTGATTTGAGGCAACATAGTTTAAAAAATGACAGCTTTCGAACGTCTTCTTTCGGTTTGGGTACGTCCTATAGGAAACTCCGACTCCGATTCAGACGTTTATTAAGGTGATTCACAAGCATGTGGCTGTTACCGCCCCTCGTCAGAAGATAAAAAAGGTAAAATGGTCAGGTGGATGTGCAACACAGCACTCACACATTCATACAGGTCAAATAAAAAATCGCACATCACACACGGGCCCGGGAAGCGGCTAATGGGAGTCAGTCGGGCGCGGTAGGCCGAGCTGACAGGTGGGGCATTCCATGACAGATCGACCAAGCCATAACACCCTACATCTCATATTTCGATTTAACTGCGCTTAGAGGGTTATCTGGGCCAAATATTTACGCTGTGAAATTTTCAGCACCATCCGTCGAACGGTTTTCGAGTTATAGTCTCAGGCATTATTCGATTTTGCTCAATCCTTCCATTTTCAGTGGGGGATATCTCCCATATAAATTATAGGATCGTTTAAACCAATATAACATAAGAATAATCATAAACCATAGATTTATTTGATTTTTTTGGAAAATTCAAAATTTTTGAAATTTTAAAACGCGATTTTTGGTAAAAACACATTTTTTATAATGTGGCCACTAAAAAAATATTATGTTTTTTCTTACCAGTATTGACTTCAATATATAATCCTTCGAAAGTAAAAATATTGGAGATGGACCTTCTCTCTGAATATTTTATATACATTTTTGAACTAGGGAAAATATTGATCACCAGCACGCATTTTATTTAGCACTATTACTTTGCACGTAATAGTGCTAGAGAGCGTAACTGAATAGTACTATATTTGCCTCGTCGAACTGCATTAAATGATGCATAACATGATCACTGGCAGGATGCTCCTTGACCTCAAGGTCACAAAAACATGATTTTACTTAAAATTGCCTTTTTTAATTTCAAAATTTTGGAATATTAAAAATGTTATCTCATATTAACCTCTAAGTAATGATGATTGTTCGTACTTTAAAGCTTTTTTGATTGACCTCCTTACAAAAATTGTGTTTAAGTTATATTATATGTAATGTTTGTATGAATTTTCTAGCACGGCTCATGATCACATACACAAAATCGAAAAACACACCGATTAGCTTGCCATCAACACATATTCAAGAATATATATTACTGACCGGGCCGACGAAATTATCTGGAAACGAGGTTTGCAAAATTGCGGGAGTCGAGTGCGAGCACGAGGACCGAGTAAATTTTTGCAAACTGAGTTTCCAGATATTTCTTCAGGCTTAGGTCAGTAAGATTTTTCCTAATGCCGAAATATGCTTCATATAGCACGAGGCCTATTTCATTCTTAAGTAATATTAGTAGTACTTTTAAGTTTGAGCCGGCAGGAAAGCCGGTCAGAAACTCTTTGTTTATTGCCGCGGCCTATCAAATAAGCATGGGAATTCAGCGTCGAACAATTTCTGGCCCGACATTTTCCTGCCCGGATCGTGCTATACTTAAAGCATACCCCGGCATGTAGGAAAACGACTTTACTGACTATGAGCGTGACACTGTTCGTATACACTTTCAAACGAAGTAATGAAAAACAAACTGTTTTCATATGCAAGTTGGATGACCCCTACCCGAATACTAAAGCGAACAAGGTTCGAAATTATACTTTATTTTAAAGTCGAAAAATATAATTCAGAACCCTGCCTACTTTAACACTCGATGGAAGGTTAAACAAATTGCATATTAACTATACGCATGTTCATCGCACAAACACTGAGCAAACTAAAAAAAAAAAATGTTGACTAAGCTTCAAATACATGTGATTTCATAGTTACGAGATGATACGCCAGGATGATATATTTTTTGTTCATGATGGGTTTCAACTGACGAATGAAGAGCGATTCACATATCTTACGATGGGGATGATCTTTTGTTTTTTGCAAAATGTTAACTGAAAGAGGTATTTCGTTACTAGGGATTTGATATTCACCATGGACCGAAATAAAGTGATCACCAATGGGAGTTTCTGGCGTCTTGCTTCTCGCTGCTAGAACATGTTCATTGAACCGTAGTCGAATGGGCCGTCGTGACTCGCCCACGTAATATCGCCCTCCCTTTCACACAGTGCGCACGTTACACAATGCACAACACCCGACGTTAAACACTTTCCCCTTAAACACGACTCACATGCATTGCAAACTTTTCTGCCAGGTGGGCACTCAGGCGGCGAAAAAGCCGAACAAACAAGACGGTTTTTCAGAGTATTTTGTTTTCCCATGCTTCTTTAACATCTAGTTAAAAAGAATAAAAGTGATGATGATTGTTATGATATATAGCCTATATAGGTTTATATGACTCATATTATTTAGATGGGAGATTTCGCACACTGAAAAATCGAGGTTTGCGGCGCACATCGGAAACGATGCCTAAGGCTATAATCGAAAACCATTCACAAAACGTGGCAGAAATTTACAACGTGAATCTACGGCCAGATACTCCGAAACATATTTCATCGAACGATGAGAAATAGAGTGTTATGTTTGTCGATCTGACAATTGTGCTTGCACGGGCGACGCTCAAGTCAGTGAAGCTTGAAATTAAGGAGTGCTGCAAGGGATCATGTTTTATGAATCATTCAACATGCAGCTTGACGAGGGTCAATTATGCTGCTCAGTTAAAGCTTCATAGCACAACTTCGTGGCAAAGTTATTATCAATACGTGCTTTGTGAATTTATTATTTTTTCCAAATTAAAAATATAAATAATATTTAGAGAAAAGCCTATCTCCAATATTTTCAGCTATCGAAGGCTCATATATTGAAGTAATGCTGGCAAGGAAAAACATCATAATTTGTAGAGGCCACATTTTTGAAATTATAAAAATTGTATATCACATGGATCTATGGTTTATGATTATAACTTATGAAATGTTAGGTAATATGACTCCATAATTTAGATGGGAGATATCGCTCGCATGAAGAATTAAAGATTTGGGCAAAATCGAATAATGCCTGAGGCCATAGCCTCAAACACCGTTTGAGGACGAGGCTGAAAATGTCACAGCTAAATATACGGCTTCAGATAAAACCTTTAGATAACAGTTTTATTGAAATCTGATATAAATGTTGTTATTTCGAAATTGTTTTGGTCGATCTGTCATGGAATGCCCCAGGTGTCGCTTTAGGCGGCTAGCGAACAGCGGCACGGGATGCTCCAGAAGGTCAGGGGGCAGCGAGTTATACAGTTTGGGACCGCGACAGCTGAAGCGCCTCTTCCCTATCTACGTACGCGACCGGGGCACAAACAGGTCGTGGTCCTGGCGAGTGTTCCTGCCCGACACTTCCCGCACCTCGCGCATCTCAGCCACAGTGGCGAGACCCGCGGCCAGCCCCTCAGGCTCTCCGAGACGGCGCACCTTGTGAAAAAAGGAGCCATGTTCGAGGGGAGCTTCAAAATATCCCCTCCCCCTGTCACAGCAAAGGTGGCGCCGGGCAGCGGCACGATACAGGTTAAGCGAAAGTCAGACAGAAACAAATACGCTAAGAACGAGTGACTCCAAACATCCCATCCCGAGGCTATACATGAAAAAGTCCTTTCCAATGCCTTCCGCTTCTCGATGCGATCATTGGTTGTGAAGCTAGCCAGAGGTAGTGGTGGTGGTGGTGGGGAAGGGGGTATATTTGCCTCCCTAGTGTGGAGTGGATCCTTCCCAGCATCTACACTTTCTTCGACGACATACTGGCGTTCGGAGCCGGCAGCAGGTTTCGATGCAGAGCGCTCGAAATGCAGAGGCAGGGGCTCCAAACATAGCGTTCACTCTGTCGCATAGCCAGCATGACAATACAATCCTGTTCGGGTGTGCTACTCCTGATCGGCGACGGCACGTATGTGCCTGCTCTGGTGCGACAGTCAGAAGGAACTCTCCGAGTTCGTCACTGCTGCGCTACAATGGTCAGCTCATCCGTACTGGTGAAGCCCTCACCCATCTGTGCATCACCCTGAGCAGGCGCCCTACCTTCGGTGAACATATCAACGCGACGACGGCACGCGGCCTGGGGACACCAGTCTTGGCACCCTGACCACCGCACAGCACAAATGAATAAAGAGGGTTGCCGCATCTACGAGAAGACTGGGTCGATGGTAATGCGGCGTTCGCATCGCTCTGTCACGGCTGCTGGTTTGTCAGCTGGCATGAGCAACTATCTTGAGAAGGATGCTGGCAGACATCGTCAAAGTAAACTCACAAAATCGTTACACACGACCCGGTTGTTTACTCCTACCACAGAGGTTAATTTGGCAATTTACTCATGCGTGAGGTGTAATAGTTGAGGCTTTGATATCTACACACATGGCAGACAACTGCGTGGTGTGTCAGTGTCAATCACCATCGCATCGTGTGTTCAATACCCACAGTTCAGACGTTCACGGACTCCTGCCTGCTGTGTTGATGACCAATAAACCTGCGTCGCGTGTCCGCTCGCCGCTAGCTGAGGTCTCCATCGACACTACCAACCTCCACCCGGCTGGTGTGTAGTTGAAGCACCTGCGTCGTGAGTTCACTCACAGCCAGCTCAGGTATTATCTGACATCTACACCACCGCATTTACACCCCGCTGACGTGTGGGTCGCCTGCGTTTAAAGGAAATGCTCGCATCGCGCATGCCGCCCAGTGCCATCTGGCCGGCGGCGGTGGGTGGCACTGGCGGCGGACGGCACTGGCGGCGGACATTGGCCGAAGCAGTTCTGCGTGCGTGCGTGCGTTGAACCGTGTTGTCAGTGTTCACATTACCGTTGAGTTGCGAAAGGCTGTCAATTGTACGTCATGACCGGAGTTAAAAATACCTTATTGTGAGCTGTGAGTCTGAGTTTGCGATTCGTGCGTTCATGGCCGATAAAGTTTTAAAAAATGACAAGCTTTCGAACGTTTTGAATCTTAGAAGTGAAGCTACTTGTGTATTTGTGATTGATAAATATTATGTATGATAACGTCTATATGTGTCATGCCCTCCCGTCACAACCATGTATTACGTATCCGGTCGGAGTTGCACCGATTGGAGAAACAAAGCTTCTATAAACTTATGAATATGCGTAACTGACTGTGATTCATAGTAACTATGATGATTATGATTTGTGATGTTGATGTTGATAAGTTGATCTGTTTTAGTAATGTATATTTTGATTAATACAATGGTTTTGCACAGAAATGTACCTTTTATTAGTTGCTCAGATTAGGGAGAATGGCGCGAGTGGTCATGAGTCAGGTCAGAGCATACTCAGATTGGCGTGAGTCTTGCGAGTTGCGACACCTCGACACCTCACGCATCGGCGACCATTACGCCTCTGTCAGTGCTACAAACGAACTACAACATTACGCCCGGCTGATGCGTCATTCGAAATCTTCTGTATGAGTATTGCGACACCTCGACACCCCATGCAGTGGTTATCACGGGTGTTCCTTTAAACCTATACACCCCTTGCAGCGGTGATCACGGATGTTCCGGTTAACCTCCCTGAGTGCTAAAAACACCTCCTAGTCGACGTATTTTAGGTTGTGTGGGCATCACACGGGCTAAGGGTGTTGATACATGGTACGGGTGTTGATTTTTTGTGAGTGTAGGGGATTCCGGTGCAGTTTGGACACAATGTTTCTAGCCCCGCCCACAGACGAGGCCGCTGCCGACGATGTAAGTAAGTTCGACAACACTTTGAAGTGCAACTTCGATGAAAGAGGATCATTTGTCAAACTTTCTTACAATCGGACGTCCAGATGGATTAACGGCAACTTGAAAAAAGATGCGTCTAAGTCTCAACAGATCGCGAAACAAAATCTCAGCAATCGGATCAAGGAATGCTCCTGTCCCCCGTGGCTGCCTCTTACCACTGCCATGTCCCCCGTGGCTGCCTGTTACCACTGCTTGAACCGTTTGGCGCAGCAGGCAGTAATCAGACAGTCGAAGATCTCGACGAAAGTGAGCAGAGAGCCGCCCAGCATCAAGCCCAAACTGCCGCCCACTTCCGAGATGAACGTCTCGAACGAGTAGGCCTCCTTCTCCACAATCACCTGCACCACGTCGGCCAGAGAGAGGTCAACGCGCGAGCAGTTCCAGTTGAGCATTTGTGGATAGTCCTGATACACGGTGGTGTCGGCCAGCGGCCAGACCTCCTGGTGCTCCACGAGGTACTGTTCCGAGGTGCACGGCACCGGACAGTGGCATCCTGACGTTATCGCCAGGAAGGAATCCTCTTCAAACACGTGATGCGTTGCCTTGTTGGTGGTGAGACCCTTCATTGTGCTACAGGGGCGTATTTCCGGAGGAAATTTATGATCAGAAACCCACGGAACCGTGCAGGTCATGCTCAGGTTCATGTTCTTCCCCGCACATAACCCTATGCAGTAACTGTAACGTGACTCGGCATCCTCAGCGGCGCTGCAGCCTGCCGATTGTAGCAAGGATCGTCTATCGTGAGAGAGTTTTATATGGTACCACTTATTGACAGCGATTTGGATCCATTTTGTTAGTCCCGAAAATATGGATACCTCGTCGAAAGGTAGTTGGATTGAGTGAATGTGTAGCCACCAGCCAGAATGCTCAAAATTATCCAGCTGTTCGGATTCATTGAAAGCAAGCACGATCTGCCCCGTTGTCGTTCGCTTATTGACCGTCATGTTCGTCTTGAATGTGGTGCAGAGACCGTTGGATAGAGTGCTGATGGGCTTTAGCGTCCCAACTTTGGAGCACATCTTCCCCTGCACTTCACACCAAAACACGATGTCATCCCACTTGTACACGGCATTGCGGTAAAACTCATCTATGTCATCAAAACTGCTCCAGTTGAGCGTTTTGAAGCTCTGATGTCGAAAGTCCTTCCAGGAGACATTCTTCTTGGTGTATCTGAGCACCTGGCTCTTCTTGAAGATGTTACCGTGGCAGACGGTAATGGCCGGCACCGGAATGTCGACGAGATGTTGTCGCGACCACTGGCGCACCGTGCCACCGGCGGTGGCGCGCGTGATGCAGCCCTTCAGCTGGAAACACAGCCAGACGAGCAGGCCGGCAATCACCAGGAACCAGACAGCCCGACGCAGCCAGAACGCACCTGGAAACAGCACAGCAAACGTCAACATCACCTCGCTGGAGACACAGCCAGAACGCACCTGGAAACAGCACAGCAGCCGTCAACATCACCTCGCTGGAGACACAGCCAGAACGCACCTGGAAACAGCACAGCAGTCGTCAACATCACCTCGCTGGAAACGCAGCCAGAACGCATCTGGAAACAGCACAGCAGTCGTCAACATCACCTCGCTGGAGACACAGCCAGAACGCACCTGGAAACAGCACAGCAGCCGTCAACATCACCTCGCTGGAAACACAGCCAAACGCCACCTGGAAACAGCACACAGTCTAACACACACTCGCTGGAAACAACAGGCCAGAAGCACCTGGAACGCACACGCAGCGTCAACATCACTCTGTCGCTGGAAAAACACAGTCCAGGAAACGCACACCGAAAACAGATCACCATGAACGGTCACTTACGCCTATTGAGGATTAAAATATTTAGTGTGGTCTTAACTCGCGCGTGCTGGCGCTCGGCGCACGATTGTGCCGTGGGTGGGAGGGGGGGGGCGCTTCGACGGCGCATCCGCTTCGACTGCGGCTCAGTGTGAGACCTAGACATAAGGCGTAGGAGCCTTCTGGCCAGAGGGGGGCCCTGCCGTCATACAATTTTCTGGATCTTTGAACACATTACGATCCTATGATTGCCATGGAAAGAATCGACTTCAAAATGCATTTTGCCCCCCCCCCAACTTCAAATGAGTTCCTACGCCCCTGGACCTAGACATAAACCAGAAACACCGTTCAAAATCTAGTAAAAATAATTAAAAGTTATTTACGACAATTTGCTATCAGGTCATTATTAAGGTCACCATAGGTCATCAAACGTCAGATTTTACATATTTAGGACTTGCTCCAGATACCCCCACAAAATCTCGAGAACTATGATAGCTAGAAACAAACGGAAAAATCGAAAGCTATTGAAAACGTGAACCACCAACATGTCCTCAAATATGAGGTCAGGCTAATATTTTAGGTAAAAATATCAAAAGTAAAAATACTTTTTTTGCCCAAACTGCCTTCACAAGTAACCAGGGATGAAGGAACTATGTTTAAGTGGAGGGGGAGGGGAGGGGCAGGATTTAAGCCTGCCATTGAGTACTCAGCCCGAAATCCTGCCTCACTTCAGAATTCTGTCCGATTTTAACTTTTTTGTCTTATTACCTATTTGCGCCACTAATTCGTCCACTAGGTATTCGTCCACTAGGTATCCTACAGGTATTTTGAGACTTAATTTGACTGACAATAGACACGGATATCAAGCTGCTATCTTTGATTTTTTAAATTTTATGAAGAAAAATTCACTTTTTTGTCATATTTTCAGAAATTGTCAGACGTCAAACGAATATATATCATAGAAACGTGTCAGATGGCGAAATTTGACGAAATTTGAAGTGTACGAAATTTTAATTAATAACATTAAAACTGGCCGACAATGACATTCCAAAGACCAAAATCGACCACTTTTCACGGCATTACCATGCATATAAAATGCATTTCCGTTTTTGCTTTATACTTTTAGTTATATGAAACTAATGTTGTTCAAATGCCATTTTTGACGCTCTAGACGCACAAAATAACCTCAAACATGTATTACAACGTTTTATGACCATAATCAGCAGTTTGACCTCGTGTGACCTCGGATGATTTTGACCTGATTTAAGGTCATCAGTCAGATCTGATTCCTGCCTGATACCTTTACAAGTCTAAAAATGATACTTACAAGTGTCGGATGCATGAATCATAGGCATCGATTTATTGACTGTTTAGTGCATAAGTGCGTGCTGGTGCTCGGCGCCACATTCGCCTTACCGGGGAAGCACGGTGCCCTAAAAGACGGCAAATAACTTTTGAAAATACCCACTGCTAAATTTGATACATGTAGACCAAAATCGCATGGGAAATCCGATGGTGTGCTCGTCAAAATCAGGAAAATGTTACTTTTTGAGTTATACGCTTTTTATATCAATTAACGTATTTTATATAACATTTTGTATGATTATCCACTGGACGATTTATGCGCGGAAAAGTCTTTCTGCCTCAGTCTTGCTGATTTCAAACCATTTGCACTATTACCCGATGTTAGTGTTACAGTTTGGTACATAGGTATAGGTACTGGTACAGTTATTATCATGTTATGTATGTAGTGAAGACCGCCATCGGTCATCGTGATTTACTATCCGAGGCTAATGTATACAACAACTACTTTCATTTAAATACATGCCATCATATCGTGTATTATATCGTGTACATGCCAACTGCTCAACCAGGAAGAGGGTTACCTAAGGCTTGGCTCCAATAACGGTCTGGTTCCGATATGAAAATGTCGTTTTTCACTACCTCAAATTTATATTTTTACGCCGCTTCGCGGCGTCAGTCCAACGGTGTCGATTATAATGATCGGGGGGGGGGGGGGCTTTATGCTAACTTTATACATCTTTCTCCTTCTTGACCATGCAACGCCATAGGCCTAATGTTAAAATTGGAAATTATTGCCCCCCCCCCCACTAGTATACAAACCGACACCGGTGGGCGTCACATCGGTGGCCATCGTCATAACGAAGCCATCTTTATCGTCTTCGGTTTGTCGTAACGCTAAATTGAATGAATATCATTTGTAGCCTCTTATTCTCTACAATGCCCAGCACCTACAGGGTGTAACGAAATTATCCGAACATCATGTTTTCCGCTCGTATCGAAAGGCGTCCGCTTCAGTTGTAATGG
>VOPJ01005769.1:0-15938 GCA_014673585.1 Semibalanus balanoides
TCAACGATCAAGTGAAATAATGTGTTATATTTGCATCCCTCTGAGATTGATATTAAATTTAAATAAGATAAGGTCACGCGAGTTTCGACGAAAAATCAAGTGCTGAACTGAATTGGAGTGAATCAAACTCTACTAAGACAGATATATAATTATTCATAATCATGTTTCCCTCGTGCGGAAGATAGGAAATCTTGTCCGCGCGTGTTCCTGACAAAACCTCGCTCCTTCGTCGCTCGGTTTTTCAGTCACACGCTTGGAAAAGATATTCTTATCTTCCACTCGGAGCCATGAAAATACTCTTTATCTTTTATATCTGGCCTTGCCAAAAACATGTATTCAGCGACGTTCGATATTTATAATATCTTCATTAAAACACGCGCTTAATAACTCTGATATCTTTGAGTAAAGGTAGAAGACTCGTAGAACAGACTATATAACTATATTTTATGGGTCTGGTATCAAAATAAATGTGCTTAACATATAAAGAACTTTCTAAAAGATACCTAGCATGGGCCTGGTATCAAAATAAAATGTGCTAAACATATGAAGAACTTTCTAAAATATATATATCAGCTTAATATTACAATTTAAATAATGAAATGTGCTGGATTTATGCTCGTTTGCCACGAGGTTTATAAGCGTTGCATATTTCCGTGACACTTTTTCACGGTAAAAACTAAAAGATACATGCGTACCCAATCAATCCATTTTGCTACCCCTGACAAAAATCCGGGACCAGGTCTGGTCAAAAATCGGGACCGGGTCCCCCCTACCCAACTTCGGGACCAGGGGGCGTCCTCCCCAACTTCGGGACCGTTGGCGCCCCCCGGCGGCGCCCCCTCAAAAAACTGTGGCGTGGCTTATCTTAGCATTACGTATATAAGAGAATGCCTATTGCCCAATGGTCATATAAGACACCGAAAATATAAGGTTTTCTTCACAAAATTATGCACATACCACATCTATCTCGTGTCTTGCTGGATTTTTCCCTAGGCCAGATTAATAACATCATTGCAAATCCTACAGCCAATTTCCAAGGAAGTTGATGAGGCGAAATAAGGCATTCATAGCTGAAAAATATAAACTGCTTGCATTGACTGCTGGAACTGCTATCATTCTAAAAATGCAGGGACGTGGGAACCGTGGAGGCAGTGGGGGCAACTCGCCCCCTCAACTTTGGACCTGAGGCCCCCCCTCCCCAACTTTGGAGCTAGGTGTCGGCCCTCACCCGTCGTTTACCATGATCTTTTAACTCTGAATTAGATCAACATGGAAGCCAAATCCGATGAGGTTTTTCAAATTTGCCGAAACTTTTGGAAATTTAGCCCCCCCATGCTCACGTTCTGGATCCGCTAGTCCGTTTGGTACCTACATATTTGCACACACAAACATACACACACACACCTACACACACACACACACACACACACACTCACACTCACACTCACACGCACACGCACACGCGCACGCGCGCACGCGCGCACGCACACGCACACGCACTCGCACACGCACACGCACACGCACACGCACAAAAAACAGCAACAAAAAACAACATACAAGTGCTGGTGCATGAAAAACGGCTTAAAAGGTTATAAGCGTGGAACGCTTATAAACTTTAACTTGAAATAACTTAGGTCCGGGACATTGCTATGCCGAAGATGTGATCAGATTTACTTATAACTTGAGTGTTTCTACTCATTTCAAGAGGATAATTTATATATAGACTATCATGATTTATCTATAGACTATAAGTGATTTATCTATCATGATTTATCTATAGACTATAAGTACCCTGACGTGAAGACTGAAGAGCGTATTTTTGCATTTCATCTCAGCCAACACTCCACGTTCAGCCCGTACCCCGTTCTCGAGGGCATACAAACAGTAGATTAGATCATAGATATACACTTGTCTCCGAGACAAACAAACCACCTGTCGGACGACCGATGTGTGCGTGTGTGTGCGTGTGCGTGTGCGTGTGCGTGTGCGTGTGCGTGTGCGTGTGCGTGTGCGGTGTGTGTGTGTGTGTGCGCGTGTGTGTGTGTGTTTGTATGTGTGTACCTGTTTATGCCTATCACGTCTGCCCTGCCTGCCCTATCGCCCAGTGTCCCGAATGCCTTAGGTCGAGCCTGACGCTGAGTGTCACCTGCCCCCCGCGCGTGTCCTCAGGATGGTGCGTCTACGCGCTGATGTTGGCCACGGTGCTGAACCTGGCCTGCTCGGCCGTAGCGATGAAGATAGACGCCAGCACGCCAGAGTACGTCGAGTACGGCGGGGTCAAGTCCTAGTCAGCGGCGGTGCAGTGGCCGTCGAGGCGAGGGAACTCAGGATGTCAGAGGTCACGGCTCGAGGTCAGACCTGAGGGCCAGGTCAGAATCGAGAGCAGCAGTCGTGCAGCTGCAGTCGTCACACAACTCAGAAGCCGAGGTCAGCAGCTGCTGCTGAGGTGGCGGCAACGGGTCAGTAGCTGCTGCTGAGGTGGCGGCAACGGGTCAGTAGCTGTGGCCGAGGGGCGACACTCGAGGTCGTTAGTAACGTGTCACGACTCACACCCCAGGGTCGAGGCACGGTCACGAGCTATCAGAGACAAAGGTCACGACCCTAGCTTCACCCTAGCTACCTGCGGCTCGCTGGTGTGGTGGCCAACATTCGCGTCTGCTAGTGGGCTGCTTACGTCTCGCTGCAGAGAAGAGTCCATGATTATGCCGTCGCTGCTGCAGCTGCTGTTGCTGTTCCTGCTGGGCTTGGTGATCTCAGGGTTAATCTGGCAATGGACGGGCCATCGAGAATACGCCGCAGCTGTTCGGTCTAAGTCGCTAGATATAAGGCACTTCCTACTCTACAGCTGTTTAGCTCGAAATAATGTCAGCGACTGATACTGACAACCGCCCCACAACCGATGATGCATGCATTACAATGTAAATAACACAATTTGTAATCGGCCCTTGCAACTGCATGCATGGCGTCATGCAAGAAGGAATAGTGCGAAATAACTCAACGGAAAACACTGATCAGTGCGTATGTCGTCACTTCTGCCAGCTGCAGTGCTGCTGTTTTTAGCTCTCTCTCTCTCTCAGTGTATGATGACTCAGCCCGGGCTGCCCCTCCCTGGGTGTCGCTGCCGCTGCTGTCCTCAGCTCGGGCTGCCCCTCCCTGGGTGTCACGCCGCTGCCGCTGCTGTCATCACTCATCAGTACCCGGTGGTGCCCGCTGGTCGTCTTCCATGGAGCTCGATTTGCACACACAGGATGTGCGGCGGTCCGCGAGCCTGTCGACCGCACGGTTCCTGGAGCGGTGACGTTCTCAGAGCTGACGTGGACCGTGACGAGCAGCTGCAACTCGCGCAGCTGACGGACCAACTCACGGTCTCTACGGATCAACGGTCTCTTATACGGACAAACAGTATCTACGAACCAACGGTCTCCTCGGATAAATGACTTGTGGTCTATTCGTACCAATGACTTATTATATATTCGTACCAGTGAGTTTTTGAGGACCGAATTGCGGTCGCTTTAAACCAATAACTTAGTCTTTTCGGACCAGTGACCTACGATCTCCAAAGGACCAAATTATAGTGTCTACGGATCAATGACTTACGGCCTCTATCAATGACTTACGGTCATTGGAGTCATTGGTCCAATGACTTACGGTCTCTTTGTGCAAAAAGACGCGGACCACGGCTCCTAAGTCGCGTGGACCAGATCAATGATTTGTAATGCTTTCTAACTATGGACGAGTAGTTCGTTTAAAGGTTTTCCAATGGCCGTGGCATTTTCAATCCAGCCATTCTCGCGAAAATATGCCTCCATCGATGTAAAATGCGTTGATAGTGGGGCAGGGACTCGCATGCATCCAACAACACACCAATATCTCAGAGAAGACGGTCTTTCTAACGTCATTGCCCCCGGCAACACCAACACCGCCAGGTGTCCCCATGGCCTCGAGGCCCGGGGAGATTTACCGAGCGCGGACACCGTTATTCTGCCCCTCCCCCTGCCTCCCCCAGTGACAGCTGGCCTGACGTGAAGGCCATTACCTACCCGTGCTCTGCTGTGGCGAGTCACTGTCCTCTGTATGCGTGCCAGCTGATATGGCAAGTGTGTGGGACACGTGCCTTGCATGCGCGCTTGTTATGCTACGGTCTGCTGGCAGCGGGCCGAACGTGCAGGTCGCCGGCCTAGTGTTGGAGCCTTCCTTGTTCGTGGCAGAGTGGGAGCAAGAGCGTCTTCCAGACATAGCGTTATATGCTTCAACGTATCTCGAGTTTGATATTGCTGGCTGCGATAAGTGGTAAAGACAAGAATTGGAGGCTGTACGAGTTGCATGTGGTCTCCATATTGTGCAGGTTACTGTTGTGTGATGCATGAGCTTGTGTAAACTTGCCGAACTTGATGAGCGCTGATTTTGCGGCCAATACGTTAGTCTCTCTCGTTTCGGCGACATGTTTATGGACCCGGCTCAAACGCGTATACTTTGTGGTCACACGGGATCAGGCAAAAGACAAATCGCTAGCCATTACAATAACAAAGTTGTTACGAATAACAGAGCCAATCGCAACACAGCGTCGCAGTTTGCGCGACCCAACCCAACAGCGTGTTTTCGCTGCCTCTTGCCGCGTCTACCCAGAGTGTGGAGTGTGGACCATGATGTGATGTATCACATTCTCGTCACATGATTTGTACCGTTTTTAGCTTGACATGTTTGGGTCTCGGCGGCTGTCTCACCCAGCCTCCCTCATGCGCTGCTTGTTTGTGCTCGTCGTGTCTTTTTAAAAGGAAAATAAACGGTTGCAAACTATGGACGACGTATGTCATCTCGGTCTCGTCAGTCAGGTGACGTCAGGGTCTGTTATGGCAGCACCCATCAGTGTCTGCTGCACAGCGCTCTGGGGTGTCTGATATGCAGGCCCCCAGCCCCCTGCAGGCTCGCCCTAGCCTTCAGAAGCCCTGGGGGTTTAAATATTAGTGGCTGGAAGTATAGCTTCGGAGGACTTCAGCGGGTCCGTTTTTAGAACAGCGGACAGGGGAGACGGGTTCAGGATGATGCCCAACATGTGAGTTTGCACCGAACCATGCTAAACAACATAGGATCTGGTGGAGTCTGCGGTCACACTGACCTGCAAACAGCTGAGCAAGTAAGATTGTTTGGCCTCTTCAGTGTCCTACTCTTTGGTTAGCGGAGTGTTCAGCTCACCGTTGCTGAAATGTATGCGATCAAGTTCAGACTGTTTGTGATGAACGTAGTCTCAGGATTGTTGGTCAGTGGGGACGGGTGGGCACGTCGTGAAAAGAATCTAGTTATTTTTGCTACCACTTTCAGTCATATGCTGCTGACTCGGCGAGGTTGGGGGGGGTAGGGTTCGAGTTTTCCAAGGAATGCTATCGTCATTGTCTAGTCGTAGTGTTGAAATCGCTTTAATTTTTTTGGCTTCGCTCAAGCTCATCGTTGCCTGACCCGGGGGGGGGGGGGTGTGCGCGGTAGGGTTCGGGGTTTTCAGAAATCCTCAGGATTCTGATCTAGTTGGTTGAATTTCTGGTCGCTAGGGGGGGGGGCAATGGTGCTCTCCGTTGCCCTGCGTTCCTGCTCGCGCTCCCGTTTGGCTTACTGTCCCTGGAGCGTGTCCTCTTCTAGCATAGCTAATTATCGACCTGCGCTCATCTAAGTTGATTCAGGCCCTCGTTCTGTGGTCATGTTATATTGATCCCATTAATGCTCCTGAACCTTATTTATGTTCGACCTGCATATATTATGTGACAGCGAATTGGAATGAGACTAATGTAGTTGCTAATTTCGTCTATAGGTATGAAGAGCTATGTCCTCGTTGAGCCATACACATTTCAAGAATACGTAAGAGATAAGTAGTTAGTACCCCTCCGCGCCGTAGAAGGAGCCAATGTTACCGGAATCTTGGCTGCGCACTAGCGCTTCCGTCTGACGGCCTAGCATCCTGTCCGGTTTCCGCGCGCTGGGATGGACAGTTTGTAGCCTGGGGGTCGGGTAACTGTGACTGGCGGCGCCCAGCGGAACAGTTTCGAGTGGCGCGAGCACATGCATAATACTATGGTGGGTGCGGCTCGGAAGACGCCAAGCGTACACGTATAACGATTCAGCGTGACTGAAACGGTACTGCACGCATTGTCCATCTAAGATGTGGCCGCGGCTGTTGCTGGCGATCGGCGCGCGGCTCTTGATGACTGATACCGTGTCCGGTCGCGCCGTCTGCTGGTTCCTAAAGCGCAGACGGTTCTCATATGCGCTAGTCATTGCCTGGGGCCTGAGATTGCTGTGTTTGGCGACTCCACCGACTGGTGCGACACTGGTGCTCATTGTCACCAAGAGACACAGGCACGCTGAGTTCGATAGCCCGAGCGGCACACGCCTAGTCTTTAGCTCAGCCATGCTCCGGGAGCTGCTCGCAGCAGGAGCAGGATGACCGGTCTTTACGTCAGCGGTGACTGGGCAGCGGTGACCTGAGTCAGATTAGCACTCAGTTCAGGTCAGCCAGGCAGGCCGGTCGCTATTGCCAAGCGCCACCGATTCGTTACATGAAACATCGTCTCTCGACAATGAATCCTTGCTCTTCGCCTACCCTCGCGAAAGTATGGCGCGTGCTCGCACTCAGTGTTTTATCGAAATGGGATGTAGTTATTAAATTCCATTTGAATGAATGGTCTCAGCATGTTCGTGGCGATAAGACTCCACTCAGGTTATCAAAGGGCATATAAATCCATTAAAATGGCTCACATGTCGGTGGACGATAAATAACAAAATGTCGAAATGGTGCGCGTACATTAGGTACCTGAAAAGCGTTGATCGTTCACTTGTGTATATCTATATAGCTCTACGGAGGGCGGGAGACGGCCCTCAGCGCTCTCTCGGACCACCAGAACAGACGAGCACGAACATGTGGCGGAGATGAAAGCGTATACAGCGGAGGTACTGGTACTTGAGAGTGCCAAGCAATCGGCACGTGGCTCTCGCTCTCGCTCTCGCTCTCGCTCTCGCTCTCGCTCTCGCTCTCGCTCTCGCTCTCGCTCTCGCTCTCGCTTTCGCTCTCGGCTCTCCTGGCTCTCTGCTCTCGCTCTCGCTTTCGCTCTCAGCTCTCGCTCTCGATTCTCGCTCTCGCTCTCAGCTCTCGCTCGCTTCCTCCGCTCCTCCTCTCGCCTCTCGCTCTCGCTCTCGCTTCTCGCTTCTCGCTTCTCGCTTCTCGCTTCTCGCTTCTCGCTTCTCGCTCTCGCTCTCGCTCTCGCTCTCGCTCTCGCTCTGCTCTCGCTCTCGCTCCTCGCTCTCGCTCCCATAGCTCCCTCGCTCTCGCTCTCGCTCTCGCTCTCGCCTCGCTCTCGGGCTCTGCGCTCTCCTCTCGCTCCTCGCTCTCGCTTCTCGCTCTCGCTCTCGCTCCTCGCTCTCGCTCTCGCTCTCGCTCTTTCGCTCATCGTCTCGGGGGCTCCTCGCTATCGCTCTCGCTTCGCCTCGCTCGTCGCTCATACTCGTTCGCTCTCGGCTCCCTTCGCTCTCGCTCTTCCGCTCTCGCTCTCGCTCTCGCGCTCTCGCTCTCGCTTCCGTTCGTCGCTCTCGCCTCTCGCTCTCGCTCTCGGCTCCTCGCTCTCGCTCTCGCTCTCGCTCTCGCTCTCGCTCTCGCTTCTCTCTCTCTCTCTCTCTCTCTCTCTCTCTCTCTCTCTCTCTCTCTCTCTCTCTCTCTCTCTCTCTCTCTCTCTCTCTCTCTCAGTGGCTCCGCATGGTAACCACAGCTCACCTCGTACCAGCTCCAGCTCGCGATACATACAGCCAGCACAAATACACCGATTGCCGTTCGCTCTCCTGCGCACGCGCGGGTATCCGCACCGGAGCCGGCGCACGACACCACTACCACTACACACGCGCGCGCAACATCCAATTGCACTGTCACCCTGATGATTGAGCTCGCCTAGCACCGGGGTGACCAGGGGTGCCCTGCCGCGCCCCGACTCCGACTCGGCGCGCATAGTCAACAGACAAACACGAACAGACTGACAGACGCACATACAGACAGACAGACAGACAGAAAAACAGACAGACCGACGACGGACAGACAGACGAACAGCCAGCCAGCCGGGAGCTCCTCCTACCTGCGCAGTGCGCGGGCTCGCGTCGAATACGTCTAACAACACCCACTGAACACTGAACCATGCGCCGCGCGCCACCGCGACGGCCGAGCGCCCTGCGCATGCGCGCGGGGGTCGCCGACGGCACAGAGCGCCCGCACCAGGAAGAGCTTTTGATTCGGTGGCCGGCGGCCGGAACACACGGAGGGGCGGGCGGGGCGGGGCGGGGTGGGCGACTGGTGCCGAGCCGACTAACTACGGTGCACGGGGCGGGGCAAGGTGCGAGGTCGCTCCAGAGGGCGCTCCACCGCCGATAACGCTCCCCAGCAGAGGCGAACACAAAGGCGAACACAGTGGCAGACATCTGCAACCGAATTTCGGGGGCTTCTAAATTCACGTCAAGAAAACAGCACAGAGATCCAGGTATCCGGCGAAGTGTATTGTCACTTCTCTGAAATACTCACTGAATCCTAATGCGTTTTTCTTCACATGACTCCCAAACCTCCCGAAGAACCGGAGCCGATTCACCCCTGTTCACCCTTGGCTTTGTGGGAGCACGTGCGAGGAACATAAAAGTGGCATGTGACGTGATTGTGACGGCACAACCCGACGGCGGTCCGCACACCACCCGACCTAGAGTAGTGCCGGCCTACACTCGTGACTTCTCTCTCCTCTGAACACACAGAGCGGAACGGAGCGACGCCGCCAGCCAGCCGCCGCGACAGTGGGTCTGCACCACTGCCGTGTCTCCGACCAAACTCTCCACACCTGCAGACACATCCGGCCCGCTGAAGCGCCGACGGTCTCCGTGCGGTGCCGGGTAGACAGTGGGACCGGTGTGGCGGCTCCTCTGGACCGCAGCGGTGTGGTGAGCGGCTACACCATCCCCGCCGCCTGGCGTCAGGGGTCCGAATTACTCAGCGACGTGGACGGCGTAGCCTCAGGGTCACTGTGAAGGTCACAGAACGGTCAGCTGACAGGTCAACCAACACGCAGGTGTGGCCTCGGGTCCACTGGTGAAAGGTCAGCAGAACGGTCAGCTGAACAGGTCACCAAACACGCAGGTGTGGCCTCAGGGTCACTGTGGATAGGCCACAGAAACGGTCAGCAGATCAGGTCCAACCACACGCCATGTGTGGCCTCAGGGTCACCTGTGAAGGCCACAGAACGGTCAGCTGACAGGTCAACCAAACGACGGCAGGTTGGCCTCAGGGTCCACTGTGAAGGCCACAGAACGGTCAGCAGACCAGGTTCAACCACACAACGCAGGTGTGGCCTCAGGGGTCAACTGTGAAGGCCACACCGAAACGTTGTCCAGCAGACAGTCAATCTAACACGCAGGTGGTGGCCTCAGGGTCACTGGTGAAGGCCACAAGAACGGTCAAGCTGACAGGTCAAATCCAACACGCTCAGGTGTGGCCTCAGGGTCACTGTGAAGGCCACAGAACGGTCAGCAGACAGGTCAACCAACCACGCAGGTGTGTGCCTCAGGGTCAACTGTGAAAGGCCACAGAAACGGTCAGCTGACAGGTCAACCAACACGTCAGGGTGGACTCAGGGTCACTGTGAAGGCCACAGAACGGTAGCAGACAGGTCAACCCAACACGCCACTGGTGGTTGGCCTCAGGGTACTGTGAGGCCACAGAAGCGGTCAGCTGACAGGTCAACCGAACACGCAGGTGTGGCCTCGGGTCACTGTGAAGGTCACAGAACGGTCAGCTGACAGGTGCAACCACACCAGGTGTGGCTCAGGGTCACTGTGATAGGCCAATAGAAACGGTCAGCAGACAGGTCCAACCAACTACGCAGGTGTGGCCTCAGGGTTCACTGTGAAGGCCACAGAACGGTCAGCATGACAGGTCAGCCGAACACGTCAGGTGTGGCCTCAGGGTCACTGTGAAGGCCCAAGAACGGTCAGCAGACAGGTCAACCAACACGCAGGTGTGGCCTTCAGGGTCACTGTGAAGGCCAGCAGAAACGGTCCAGCAGACAGGTCAACCAACACGCAGGTGTGGCCCTCAAGGGTCACTGTGAAGGCCACAGAACGGTCAGCAGACAGGTCAATCAACAACGCAGTGTGTGGCCTCAGGTCACTGTGAAGGCCACCAGAACGGTCAGCTGACAGGGTACCACACGACGGCAGGTGTGGCCTCAGGGTCACTGTGAAGGCCAACATTAACGGTAGCAGACAGGTCAACGCAAACACGCATGGTGTTTGGCCTCAGGGTCACTGTGAAAGGCCATAGAAACGGTCAGCAGACAGGTCAATCAACACGCAGGTGTGGCCTCAGGGTCACTGTGAAGGCCACAGAACGGTCAGCAGACAGGTCAACCAACACTGTGAAGGCCATAGAAGGGTCAGCTGACAGGTCAACCAACGCGCAGGTGAGCAGACAAAACAACGAGCCGCGACAGCATGGGACTACATGCAGTGCGCCCTAACAGCGACAATCGACACTGAAAACAAGACAAAATGCCACATTAATAGCCTGAATAAATTAAGTAGCACCTTTATTTGATCTTCTACCCATTTAGCACACAAAGTGGCATGCATGCAACTTTGATCTTATCTCGGTGTCCAATGGCCGCCAATAACCGCTTCTGCAACCAAAACAAGCCCATCACGGAGATAAAACTGCAGTATTATAGCGACCGCAGAGCTGGCCACTTTGCTCCAGTAGCGGTCGCAAGAAATGTGAGGTACGGGAAAGATAGGTTCTGAACGTGATTGCAGTGGAGAATGTAAGCGTGCAAAGTCGCCGGGGAAGTGTGGGTAGCTGCGGTCCGCGGAGTTGTATATTTACGCATTGCGCACCTGCACGTAGTCAGGGATTCAGCCACAGGGAGAGTGGGGAGGGAGACATGTCCATTATTTTAGCACGACTATGGGCGTTACATGATATTAATTGACCTCAAAATACCACTGCAACCCCTCCCCCCGTCAAAAAATATGTAAAAATAAATAAAGATCGTAACGTGGTGGAGCTCTTGAACAAAGTGTGTTTCTATATTCACCTGTATGATGTTTCCTGTGTACCTGCGTTTACCTGTGCGTGTGTGTGTGTGTGTACCTGTGTGTACCTGTATGCACCTGTGTAATGTGTATCAGTGTGTGCTCCTTCACATCCTATGTTAACCCGTGACATGTAATGTTATCCTAGTTGTGAATGTGTGTGTGTGTACTCCTGTGTGTGTGTGTGTGTGTGCCTCCTTGTATGTCTGTATGTATGTACCTCTGTGTACGCGGCACTGTTGTGTTCCCCAGGGTGTGTACCTTGCAGGTGGTCCCAGCACTCACAGGTGCTGGCCGCGGCGGCGCCTCCTCAGAGTGCTGAAGCAGCCAGAGCTGATCTCCGGCGGTGGAAGGTCCAGGCGCAGGTCGTCACTGCGTGTGAAGTCCGGAGCGTACACGTTCAGCTCCTTGAAGCAGCCCGTCTCCAGCATCTGATGGTGAACATGTGGAACAGGAGGGAGTCAGTTATTGGTGGTCAAGAGCTGGTAGACACACTTGACAAAGTCAACAAAAACTGTCAACAAAGCCTATAACAGTGTTGAGCTGAGTTCAATGCATGTAGGTACATGCTATTGACGAAAACATCCAAAGGTCGCACTCACAGGTTTCGATAATTTTGAGGGCCATCGAATCCCACTGATGGGTGTAAATCTCACGAATGTTTATCACTGTACACTGCAATAACACGAGTCGACATCATCATCAGCCAACGACCCGTCCTCCTCTGAGGAAAAGCGGTTATCCCTCGCCCCACGCACGTGCCCCCACCCGGAAACGAGTCCATTCAAACGGCCGCCCGGCTGGCGATCTCGCCAAGACCCCATGTGACGAGTTTGTGTCGTAAACCAGCGAGCGGTTGGTTGGCAACACGACCCGGCGTCCGTCCGGCCGCACGGCGCTCCTGGTTGCCATGGCAGCCGGTCCGATCTCGTAATCCGGACGTCGGAGGCGGTGGCTGCCGCCAGCTGCCCGGCTGACCGGTCAGCGGTCGGCGGTCGGGCGGTCGGGCGGGCGGTCGGCGGTCGGCGGACGGCCGAAGCCCAGGTCGGGGTCGGGCAGAACGGCCGGTGGTTACTGGTTGAGATACTGGAGTGAGAACCTATAGACGTGGAGCGGTAAGGTCCAGGATGCTGAAATTCCGTGTGTGGAGGAGCATGGACTGCAGGTCGCTTTCGGCGATGGAAGAAGGGGAGGAAGGGAAGGGATATTGGACCCAACCCTAGGCTAGTTTAGCCCCTTAGGACTAGGTCAATGTATAAAGAGCAAATTCGTAATTCGTTATGCTCAATATCGATGGAGGTGCGAGTGAACTTTAAAATAGCAGCTCATCTGAATCATGACCCAACTGCTCTTTTCAGCCTTTCCAGGAGCTTGGAGCCTGCAAGCCCTTCATAGCTCATGATAAAATGCAATACATTATTCACAATTAATGTCAATATTCAAAGCACAATGTAAATAACACCGAGGACTGGCAAACATAATTATCTTGCATTAGGTTATGAGATTTCCGCTCAGTAACGAAAGTGATTTGTTCGATTTCAAACAGAGCCTCTTTCCTTTTCCCTACCAGCCAAACACACCATAATCTATTCTGCTCGATTGCAAGGACACATTGTCGCAGACAGCAATAGCCAAAAGCAGAGTTTGAGCAGTCCCGGCAGTGCACACTGACGGATTCCAGAAACGGTGGGGGGGGGGGGGGGGAGGGAAAACATGTGGTCAGGGAGAGCAAATTTCAAGAACGTCTCACACAATTCTGAAATCTCATCGAGTTTCGCTTGCTTATGCATTGATTGCTGATTTAAAATAAACTGTCCTTAGTAAAAGTTGTTTACCTATATTTTCTTCTACACCAGGACATGTATTATGTATCAATTTGGCGGTGATTTCAAGCATTTGGGCGGGGCATGGCCGTAAGCGCACTCCTCCCCCTGGATCCGAAAACAGTGGCAGCCCGCAGCGCACCGCACAAAGCCCAAACAGAGCCACTGGACCCATCATTATGATACGCTAAAACATTTGTCTGATGACATCAAGCAATCATGCTGCCGGTAAAGCATGGCAGCCACTATGTGTTCAATCGATAGGAATAGCCAGTCTATAGACGGAGGGTATGAGACTATGATTTATTCCTAGTTATACAACATCAATAGCCACGCAATGGAAGCCTATATTTTAAGTAACCTTGTCGACAAAGAGCTTTGGCAGTTATGAATAAATGATGGCCAATCATAACTGGAATCAATGCAACGATGCGTGATTGGCTCAATGCCGAGTTCTGTAACAGTAGGTAGGCACTGACGGATCCCAAATGATGCCCAAATGTCCCATGACAGAGCTTCGTCTCGTATTTGCATTTCTTCTTTTGTCATGCATTTCTTCTTCGGGAAGTCTGCTTAGTCTTCCTTTTAACCCTCGCCCAACGCGAGCTTTTATCACCTTCGCCCAACGGGGAAGGGGGGGGGTGCTGACATACCCCCATTAGTTGGTTAATGGGGGGTCTGTTAAAGGAAATAGTTCACCTTCAACATGGGTTTTGAACTGAGACAGCAGTTTTGTAGCCCCTGTTGAAAAAAACTAAATGCAAGTTTTCTGGGCTGAAAGGGCTCTCCAGCCGAATATATTTAACTTTTTGTCAAAGGATTGTGGGCCTCACACACCTGAGCAGAGGCTATTGTGGGCCTCACACACCTGGGAAAAGGCTATACAGTAATCTTACGCGACTATACAATCGAATTTGATTGGATGAGCCACGTTTGACGTTGCGGAGAGTACGCATATAGTTTTGATGAAATCAATAATTTACGTCCTTCTGCTCCTGAATCGGCGCGATGCATGGCTATTTTTGACATGAAAAGAAGTTGTATTTGAAAATATATTCAAATTATGTTTGAAAAAATCAATGTGAACTATTTCCTTTAACTTCCAAACCAAGCAACAACCGAGCAACGCGGTAAGGACCAGCATGTTGCCGTCATGTGAGGAATCTAACAGTATGCAAGTTTTAGTTTTCAGGTCAACGGGTGACCTTCCAGGTCAATTAATGACCTCGACTCGACCACGTCCAGAATAGCAATTTTGCTGTCAGAAAAACTCCAAAATTAGGAATTGATAAACGTTAATACAAATGCGTGTTTCTAGACCGGGTTTGTCTCAGAAATACAGAAAAGGCATTCATTTGTTCGTATCTGGTCAAAAGTAAAAAGGTGATTTCACAAACAATACGTCATGATGCCAACGGCACAGTCAGATGGAAAGCCCCGCTTCAAACTCCGTAAGAGCTTCGACAAAACCTCCACTGGGAAAATTCACCCATTCCAGCCTCAGCCACACTCAACTAGAAACCACAATACGTCAGTGAAGGCAGCCGGACAATGGATGCCTAGCGTACCGAGCGACTGCCTACCAGATCCAACGACGGCGGCGGCACCCACCTGCCCCTGCCCGACTCTATAGACGAACGTCACCGATGGACGTCACAGACGCCGTCATCCAATCCTCCCGTCTGTCCATCCCCAACGGCACAGACGAACCCCACAAACGAGCCAAAAAACTAGTCACGTCGTCAACGACTCAGACCCCGAACCTCGTCCTCGCCCCCCCCCGGCACCCACGCGACAGCGAGACGCCTCCAAGGCCGTGTGGAGGCGGCATGTGCCGAGGAATGCCAGTCCTACTCGGCGGCTGACAATGCGGCACCGAGGCGGGCACCGAGGCGGGCCCCGCCGCCACCGAGCGCAGCCACACTGGCGGCTCCGTTAATCGGCAGCCATTGCGACGATCGTTCCAGGCGGTGACGGCCGCCTCTCCCTGCTCTTAAACCGGGGTCTCACTGCGAAGGTAGGAAGGATAGAGAGAGGATAGAGAGGGTAGATAGGATAAAGAGGGTAAAGAGGGTAGAGAGGGTAGAGAGGGTAGAGAAGGCTGAGAGGGCTGAGAGGGCTGAGAGGGCAGAGAGGGCAGAGAGGGCAGAGAGGGCAGAGAGGGCAGAGAGGGCAGAGAGGGCAGAGAGGGCAGAGGGGCAGAGAAAGGGGCAGAGAGGGCCAGAGAAGGGCAGAGAGGGCTGAGAGGGCAGAAGAGGGCTGAGAGGGGCTGAGAGGGCTGAGAGGGCTGAGAGGGCTGAGAGGGCTGAGAGGGCTGAGAGGGCTGAGAGGGCAGAGAGGGCAGGGAGGGTTTCGGGAGCCGACTGGACCGACTCGGGGCTATGCGAGGGAAGAGAGGAAAGCGATAGTGGAAAGTGTAGCGAGGATAGCAAGGGTGTCGATGCCTTCATGGCTGACTGGCTGCCCCTGACTGCGGTTAACCCGGCACGACACATGGCGGCACGTGGTGACGTGGGTGATCAAACTTGACGTCCCGGAGCGTAGGGGAGTAGGGTTGGAGTCGCATGGAAACAGCGACGTCGGACGTAGAGTGCAAGCGCTACCCGCTGCTGACAAAAGAATTCAACCTGTCGTGAACGTGAAATGAGGCTTCAGACGAATCAGTGTTATTGAAATCGGACACTTTTACAGCCTGTGGCACAAATCTAGGCCAAAGCCTGCGGCGAAAATCTGTAGCGAAAGGCTAGAAAGCCAAGCCCGTCACGGGGGCACAGTCACACTGTGGTGTATTTTCTCTTCCCTGGCCGGTAACTGCGGAATACAGCATGTTATATGTTGTTAACAGTGACCACGGCGGACAACGTGGTGTAAACCACAGGCCACAGCCAATATTGTGATGTTACAGCAAGTAATCCTGCAACGAGAAAACAGCGAAACTAGCAACCGCTGCCGATAGTGCGATGTAGCCAGTGACCACTGAACCAGCAGCCACTGCCAGGTTCGGTGGAGCCACGTGACACA
>VOPJ01005770.1:0-15939 GCA_014673585.1 Semibalanus balanoides
GGGTTGATAACCCGTACTACCCGTGGCACACCCGTCGTAACTATAATACGTTTTTGTATCCGTCATACGCCCGTGTCTCATGGATGATCTCAGTCACCTTCAATCAGTGGCAATCATTCGTAAAATTGGAGTCGCCTCCTCACTATTTTGAGGAGTAGGAGTAGGAGTGGGAGTAGGGGTAGGAGTTCACTTTCAAACCTTCAAACCAGACCGCATTATATTATTGTTGTTCCATGGATCTCAAACTTTGAAAATGCATTCACAATCACATGGGTCTCTTAAAGGGAGTGTGCCTACTCACATCGGTCATGTGGACTTGTTGATACTGGTCTATAGAACAATTTTTTTTATGAATTTAGCCATATAATTCATTTCTCCAGATTCACTCTAGCTAATGAGATATTCCAAATTCGCCAAGATCATTCTGGCAGAACAAAATTATCGATATTCGCCAGAGAGCTTTCGCTAGCTAGAATCAAATTGGCCTTAAAGGAAATAGTTTCACCTTCAACATGGGTTTTGACTGGAGATAAGCAGTTTTTGTAGCCCGTGTTGAAAAACCCTAAATGTAAGTTTTCTGGGCTGAAAGGGCTCTCCAGCCGAATATATTTAACTTTTTTGTCGAAAGGATTGTGGCCTCTAACACCACTGGCAAGAGGATTGTGGGCCTCAACACGCCTGGGAAGAGCTGAACAATAATCTTCGCGACTATAACATTCGGAATCTGATTGCTGAGCCCGCGTTTGACGTTGCGGAAAGTGTGCATATAGTTTTGAATGAAATTAATATTTTACGTCCTTCTGTCCTGAATCGGCGCGATGTAATGTTTTTTGACATTATGAAAACAAGTTGTATTTGAAAATATAATCAAATTGTGTTTGAAAAAAGCAATCCAGGTGAACTATTTTCCGTTTAATTTTACAACGCTAGCATAGTACTGTTAGCGCTGGCCAATAGAAGACAGCTCGTTCACTGATAGCAGCTGCGAACAGAATCTCGGTAACTATTTGCATTGTTCGTATGGGTTTGTTTATTGTCTTTGGTGCGTCCATTGTTAAGGTAAATCTTCTCTATTCTGTTTATAGTGGCGATTGTTTATGAGTTTTTGAAACAAAACAAATGCAAAACAGCAATATAAAGTAAAAATTCAACTAAAGGGCTCCATACGTGAATTTTATAGTAACCAATGATCAAACCAATAGCTTCTTACCGTAATACAAATATATTTGACATTTTAAGAGAGTAGGCACGCTCCCTTTAACGGTTCTTGAAATATGTGATCCCGATAGATCACTCCTCAAATTTCCATGTTGATCCAAGATATATGGGGATGTCCGATCTGGAGCCCAGGAATCCTGATCCTGGACTCCGTTTTAGTTTTCGATCCACACACATGTGGCCAACGGTGTCTACCGTCTTGCATTAGTCAGTGTGGGAAGCGAAACCCTGTCTACTTGAAACGTTCCCGCCTTGCCGAAGAGGGAAATGAATGGGGCGGTCACGCTTACCAACTGTTCTGGGTGGAGGGGGCGGGACAATATCGTTTCAGCCAGCGTGTCTATTGTGTAATGGTTGGTGGCAACGGCGGCTCATGTTGTCTTGTTTTCGCAGCTACGAACACCATGTCGTCAGAAACGAAAAGATTCAAGAAAGCGGTGCGTAAGATTGGCACTCATAATGGTACCTTCCATTGCGATGAGGTGTTGGCAGTGTCGATGTTGAGGATGCTGCCTGAGTGCCAGCAGGCGGAAATCGTCAGGTAAGACTCGGAAGAGAATGTAAGGCAACGATATCTGTGAACAATGACGACGTAACAGTGGCATCCATCTTATTTAAATTTCCATTTTGTGTCTTCTTTGGTTTATCATTCACTAGATGACATTGGATTATATTGGAATGAGCAATCGTTAATAAAATAATGTGTTTAAATTAAAGCTGGCCGTAATTCAACGCCTGCTGTATTTGTAACATTGCAGATCCCGCGATGAAAGTGTGCTGAAGGAATGCGATATTGTGGTGGACGTCGGCGCCGTCTACGATCCCGAACAACACAGATACGATCATCACCAAAAGTCAGTACCAAAGCGATTCGCTACATTAGCCGTTTTCACGAAATATTTATTTTTTCCCGGTAGTACCCGGTAATATTTCGTGCGTTTTGGGTTATTTCCCAGATTTCCCAGCTTTTCCCAGATATTTTTTGGTATCAATTGAAACTCGATGAATTCATGTACAATTATCTGCTCTTACAATGCGAAATTTTCCGTTAGTTTTCTCTGTATAATCAAATTCATAAACACATATTACCGGGTACTACCGGGTAAAAATAAATCCTTCGTGAAAACGGCTATTATCTCGTTTCCAACGTATGCGTTATTTGTTGGTTATCTGCATTTGTAAGGCACATTGTGGCAGAGTTAAGATCGCTGGTTGTCAGGGATGTCAATCATATATTCCACTATTCGGATGTTTCGAGATTCTTGTTTATTCGTCGAACTTATAACTCCTCCCACTGTTTCTTGTTCACCTATCAGCGTCGCGCCCGGGGCCAGTTATCAATTATATGGCTGAGGTTGGCTAGACTGTTTGACAACTTCGATTTTGAATTGAGTTATAGAGGGTGTGTCTACTCTTTTGAAATGTCAAAATATTTGTATTATGGTAAGAAGCTTTTGGTTTGGTTGTTGAATACGATACAATTCACATCTAGAGCCACTTAGTTTAATTTTTATTTCTATTATATTGTTTGCATAGATATTGTTTTCGATATCGTTAAAATGATCGCCACTATAATCAAAGGGAAGAAGATGCTATGTAAAACGACACACCAAGACAATCAACAATCCATACGAATAATGTTAGCAAACCAACAAACAAGAAGTGTGGCAGCGATCGCACCCAAGGTCAGGTGACGTCAGTGAGTGGGGCGCGGACCATGCCCAGGTATGCCGGATACGTACAACTTTCGCTGCTAAATTCTGCCAAACGCCGGGAGTCGCGTTATCAGGTGGTGGGGTCAGGGCCTGCGCAACAAGCTATGCTTGGCGCCGGTGCTTGACTTCGGAAATCCATCCATTCAAAAACATTTTGACTATTTTTTTAACGTCGAAAGGCGAAATGGCCGTCAATGCTCTGTTCGGCTGCTGCTATCAGCGCTCACGAGCTGTTTTGTCGAAATGCTTTTGGCAGGCGCTAACGATAGCTAGCAAATTTGTACTGATATTTCGATAGTACATAGCAATGCTTCTAGTAGTGATAAGCCCTATTTTTGTACGAGCTAGGTTCCTGGGGTCTTTGGAAAACTATTGAAAATCTGTCGAAAAAAGGCATGGCTCAATTCACGTTTTTCTTCTTCTATTAACCACTGTCATAACCCAAAATAAGCGATTTTAGTAGACACACTCCCTTTCAAATTCAAAGATATTAAAGTATCTATATACTGAAACGTGTACTGTCTGATGTTTTCTCGCTATCGAGGCTGTTTGTTTCTGACCGTTGCTGACTGCTGGCCTGCGATGCGTGGCGTGCGTCTCCTCCAGGTCGTTCACGGAGACGATGCACTCTGTGTCAGACGGCCAGAAGCCATGGGTGACCAAGCTGAGCTCGGCCGGCCTCGTGTACCACCACTTCGGCCGCGACGTGCTGGACGCGCGGCTTGGCGTCATGGCCGCAGACGTGCGCGAGGTCCTCTTCGACCGGATATACCAGACTTTCGTCGAGGAGATCGACGGTGTCGACAAACGGCGTCAACCAATTTATGCACTGCCGCGGTGAGTCGATGAGCCGGACCCGGACCTCTGGTGATCTCTCGTTGCTATTGAACTGTGCTATTGACCTGGGCTAAAAATTGGTGGCCACTGGCCATCCAAGCAACGGCATTTTCAGGAGATTATCTTTCTATTAGAATATCTATTGAATTAATTTTTATTTTTCGTTGTTCGTAGCTATCATAGTTCCGATATATTTGGGGTTCTGCTGGAGCGAGTCTCAACTTTGAATATGTGATCTTTGGTGACCTCGGCAAGGGCGGATCCAGGGGGGGGCAAAGGGGCCATGCCCCCCCCAAACCACCCAAAACGGCGCAATTGGACACATTTCCTGAGTTTGTCGTTAAAACCAAGCAACTTTTTTACTAAGAAATTTGTTTTAATCAGTTAATTAATACAATAAGGCAAGCGAAATCCGATGAGTTTTTTCAGAATTAATGCCGATAATTTTTGGGATTTGGCCCCCCAAACTGTCAAAATCAACACTTTCTGGATCCGCTATGACCTCGGGTGACCTCTATATTGAGCTGAGCCAAACATGATCGAAGTAACTTCATTCGAATGTTATTGTTGATAGCTTTCAAACGTTTTTTGTTCGCGTCTTCATAGCCTTTTTAGTGTTCAGGTTAGTGTGGGAGCACATTTTGCCTGCCCCCCTCAGGAAGAACTGTCTCAAAGACTGACTTGACAGCGACAAGGTTCTCCTTCCCGCCCGCTGATCTGTTGTGATTACGACGTTAAACCACCAATGGCTGCCATGTAGCTCAATTGGGGCTACCTACACTCTACAGTAATGTCTTTCGTTGTCTGCGTTGAAGCTCTAAAGGATAAATACGAATTATGACTAACGCCTCACCTTCTCGAAGCTGGCGATGAGCCTAGTACTATGGCAGATACATGTGAAGACGAGCTAACGCGTTTGGTTGTAAACAATCACATTCATCATCATCCCTGTGTCTGTGTGTGTGTCTTGTGTGTCCTGTCTGTCTCTGTCTGTCTGTGTCTGTTCTCTGTCTGTCCTCTGTCTGTCTCTATCTGTCTCTATCTGTCCTCTGTCCCTGTCTCTGTCTGTCACTATTCTGTCCTGTCTGTTCTGTATGTCTGTCTGTCTCTGTCTGTCTCTGTCTGTCTCTTGTCCCTGTCCTCTCTGTCTTGTCTCTCTGTCTGTCTCTTCTGTCTGTCCTTCTGTCTGTCCTCTCTGTCCTGTCTCTCTGTCCTGTCTCTCTGTCTGCTCTCTGTCGTCTTCTGTCTGTCCTCTGTCTGTCTCTCTGTCTGTCTCTCTGTCTGTCCTCTTCTGTCTGTCTCTTGTCTGTCTTTGTCTGTGTGTATATGTGTGTGTACCGTGGGGCCCGATGATAACAGCTGCCGCCGCCCGCAAACCAGGTACCAGGTGACGTCGACGATCGGGGCGCGCGTGTCTCGTCTGAACCCGGCCTGGAATGACGCGGAGCAGGACGAGCAGAGCCGATTCGAGCGCGCCGTGTCGCTGGTGGCGGCCGAGTTCAGTGAGACGCTGCAGCGCGTCTCGACTGTCTGGCTGCCGGCCAGGCAGGTGGTGGAGAAGGCGCTCCAGGACAGACAGCAGGTGACCGACCAACCGCTTCTGGCGGGACGGGGGGGGGCTGTCACTACTGGCTGTCAGCTGATCAGAGGAGTAGGGGGAGTGAGGCTAGGACATAGTATAGTGGTAACTTACAGCCAGTGGCGTATTTAAGGGGGTCCATGCCCCCCACCCCTCTGGCGCCCTCCAGAATATGTTGTATCCATTCGATTGCATTTTTCTAAGATCTTTCGATTTTTCATTTGTTCCTAGCTATCATAGCTCCCGAGATAGTTGGGGGTTGATCGAAGTAAAATCCTAATACTGGGAAATTTGATCTTTAATGGCCTCTGGTGACCTCAATATTGACCTGAGCCAAAAGTTATCTTTGTTACTTCGAATGCCCATATCGAGAGCTTTAGAACACCCTTGCAGCGTCTTTCTAACCCTTTTAGCTTTACATTAAGACGGGGTGGTCATTTTGACCCTCCCTCACCATAGCGATATTGTCTCGGAGGCCCACCGGGGCGTGGTGTGTGTGCCATGTTACGGATACTTGAGCCACGTAGCCGAATCAGACTGAGTGAGCTGTGGCTGGCCTGTCGGCGGTGACGCTGGTGACGCTGGTGACGCTGGTGACGCTGGTGACGCTGGTAATGCTGGTAATGCTGACTGCCGTCTCTGCCCGGTCGTCAGGTGCACTCCAGCGGTCTGATCCTGGAGCTGCCCGCCGGCGGTGTGCCCTGGAAGGACCACCTGTTCTCGCTGGAGCAGCAGCAGCAGCAGCCGCCCTGCCAGACGCTGTTCGTCCTCTACACAGACCAGAGCGGCAACTGGCGCGTGCAGACGGTGCCGCCGTTCGCCGGGTCATTCGATATGAGGTAATCCTGGACACCGCACAACAGTCACTGCTGGTCACTAATTGTGTGTTTTGGAACAACCTCGCGGCTAAACGTGTTTCACAATTTGTACAAAAATATGAAATCCAAAACCCTCCATATTTTTACATTTGCCTCTGACTTTGTCTGACTGACTTTTCTCGTCATCTGCAGGATAAGTATGTAACATCGACGTGCGTCACTGTATTTGCTGACCGGGCTTTGCGCTATGAGCACGTGGGTGAAGAACATCAACCGATGGTAATAAGTTGTTCATTAAAAGAACTACAAAGCTCATAGTTTCTTTTCGTTTGCAGAGTGCCTCTCAAAGCCAGCTGGCGGGGATTGCGAGATGACGAGCTTTCCAAGGAGTCCGGCATCCCCGGCTGTGTCTTCGTGCACACGTCGGGCTTCATAGGTGGCGCTAAGAGTCGGGACAGTGTGATGCAGATGGCGCTGCAGTCGCTGAAGGAGGCCGGTAAACTGTGATCATCGCTCCTACCTCGCATCTCATTGCAATACACCGAGCCGTTTTGTTGTTGTGACTTTGTTGGGAGCACTGTGACGTGACGTGACGCCTTATATGATTATCCTCCCTAGTCAAAAAGTATCATCTTCATGTCCTATGCATCCTCCCTATATATCCTAAAGGTGTATCCTCAACTCCGCCCTGGTGTAGTCGCCCGTCACCAGGGTTAGTAGCGCCTCGGGCTGCCACCCGTTACCCGAATCCCCGTTTCCACCTTGTCCCCGGTTTTCCCCTGTTGCCCCCCAACACCTTTTCTCTAGACCCCCCTCCTCGATGACACTTTCCACTTACTTATTTATTTATTGTATTTTCTGTTGGCAAATATTTCCTACACATGTAGGTTCTATTCATTGTCCTTCGAGCGGACGCCTATTTCCTGCGCTCCTGAGCTCTAACTAAGAGCCGGGCGCTAGGCGTGTCCTTTTGTCCTGAGGGTTCCTTCCTATCACATGTTCATATTCCCTTAACCTCCTCATGACACAGGGAACCCAACCAGGTAAGTTGACTGATAACCCACGGTTTGACATCTGATAAGTGAGGTCAAGATAACACTAGGCATGGAGAGAGTAACTGAACTGGAACGGAATGTCAAACTTTGGCGTCCTACCTCTCGACAACACCATGGATATTTCTCATCCATGACAACACTACACCCCGAGTCGACTGGAAACGTCGCCCAATCAGTCCGGTCATGAATAAGATTATCAAATATATGAAATAACTGACAAAGTATGTGCTGGACCTCCACTGGAACAGCTGGTGAGTCCAGCTCGGGGAGTGGCCACTGTTGTTCTACGGAAACAACTTGAGAAACATCGGAGACCGCATACGCTTTCGGCGGCCCATGCCTTCTCTAGACCATTGGTCTGTCATCACGGTGATGACAGACCAATGGTCTAACAAAGACTACTCCCTTGCCCGTACACTGCCAAACTAGTTTAAGTGGCACACCTCTCGAGTTGACTCAAGCCAAAACAAGCGCTATGGATGTTCAAGGAATTATATGGGTTTTCCCAGGATCATTGAATTACATAGTAAAACGTACTTTTAAGTTATGAAGGTGGTAGAAGATCCACGTTAGCCACACTTTGATAAAGTAAAAAAAAAAAACTGCACGTAAGTACCTTTCAAAGTGCATGGTGATGCCACCGCGTGCTTTCTGCAATACCTAATCGCCACCTAATCGCTGAGGCAGAGTCAGTTCATCTCTTTGATGCTAATAAAACACCTCACCTACGGCATATTTCCGGTAAAATAGGCAATATTAGAAGAAAATAAATATGTTTTGTTCCAACGACAGCTGTAGTTATCAAGTTTGTCCATGTAATTATATTTTTTCGTGGGGTTTCATGCCGAAATTCAAACACGACACCACCAAATTGTTAACGCAAAATAAATATGTTTTGTTCCAACGACAGCTGCAGTTGCCTTGCCTAGTTTTTCCATCAAATTGTATATTTTTCATGTTTTGTCATGCCAAAATTCAAACACGACACCACCAAATTGCCAACGCCAAGGATAAGAGAGATTACAAAACCACAAAACCTGAACGATTAACTTGGTTGCTAAATCAAAACACGCGACCAGTCAGCGCAGGCTTTGGACAAAATGATTTTTCCCCAAATTGAGAGAGAGGTTAATAATATTTACTCCACACACACAAAACCCACAGCAATCACCGAACTGAGCAAACTGAAGTATCTAAAATGGAATACACCAGTACGACAATCGATCTCAACTTCACCCCCCCCCCCCCCCAGCTGAGATAAACACGGCTGGCTCGGGTCCGCATCAGTATCGCCCAAGCTAACAGCGCGCCATCTATACACATTGAGCAGCGCCACCTATAATCGATCATAGCGCCAGGACAGTGGCGTCTTCGCAGTCCACGTCGCAAACTCCCAAGACATTCATGCAAGCACATAAAATGTACATATACGCTTACCGTGTTAAATTGGCAAAACTGCATTGTTATGGGCTTTGGAGTTATAAGAAAGTGGCATCTCCATTCGGGGATGAAATTATTAATTAAAGTTCTTGAAATCGTGAGCGAAACAATTCCTACGCAGCTGAGACGACGAAATACAACAATAATTGCCGTGTTCTTTGCGACATTGACATAGGATTGTGAGGACCAGTCATAGTTATAGATATCTTGACAGATATAAACAACGTTTTGAGCGCCGAGATCCGAGAAAAGAGTTGCCGACGCTTGAGCCTTGCAGCAAAGGCCCGAGATACCCTAGCAGCTACGCGCCCTGACCTGTCCTGAACCCAAGAACAACAACAGATCCGAGAAAGGTAAGTCAAGGAAACAAAATTGATGCATTTGTATCACTTCTTGGCACAGCCTCAGCTAAGGAGTTCGGATTAGGGGGATTGTCAATTCAAGAAAATGCTGGTAATACATAATGTTAAGCCAGACTGCAAAGTGTAGCATAGGAGTCGACGAGGCGCATCAGACCATGATGAAAATCCGCACCAACCCAGACCAAACAGGCAAAAAATCTGCACCAGTCTGCATCAGACCAGCCAAAGATCCAACCAATCTAAACTAGTAAAACGCCCTTATTGGGTCAGAAACTGAGAGGTCTTCAGTGCTAGCTCTTGATGTGAAAAAGCATATACAATTTTGCTTAAGTTAATATGCCCTGTGCTGCTGTTTCCCGCAGCACAGCATTGGCACAGCACCATTAAAGGTCCACACCACACCATAGAAAACGCACCGAATCTGCACCATCTTCTCTAAAACCGCATCAAATCGACACCAGCCAGGATGGGCCTGCACCAACGAGATCTTATTGAACATGCCATACTTTGCAGTTTGGCTGTTTTGTGTACTTATACTGATGCAATGTTGTGTGAAAATGAAAAAAAACTTCAGTGTTAATAATAAATGAAATAGTATAACAAACAATTATTGAAGTTGAGTAAAATTACTATTATATATTAACATGCACATTGATCATGATGAAGGTTCTCACCCAGAGTATATGTTCTCACCAGCTGTGTCAATTTGTCTAACACTCAGGGTCTGAACAGGAAGAAATAGGAATTGGTCCATTAGTGCTTTAGTTCCAGACTGGAAAATATTCACACACTATGCTGAACATCTCAGAGACCCATCCTGCGGCACAATTTTGGGCACCAAAATTTGTTCAAATTTTTTACAAACTTTGCAACAAAATTTAAAGTTAATTTAATGTGTTACGGCCTCACTGTTACATATATTTTACATATCCTTTTTGGAGGTTTCTAAACAGGTTTAGAACCAACTATTAGTGACCAAACCAACTACCGTGCCTTGCCAGCAAACAGCCAGGTGCCAACTGGCTGTTCCTACTTTTCTCCTCTAGCCTTCTGGGCAGGCTAGGTCAGCCCTGATTACCTCACTGACCCAGCAAGGGTGTGAGATGAAGCAGGGTAGCTGGACGAGGATATTGCAGTGCGCAGTTGTGACACAGCCACATTTGAAGTGTGCAGCAGCATGCCAGACAGTTTCCAAATATTCTAAATGTATTTAAGGTGCTGTCTGCCTTATGGACACCTCACTGGTAACATTCAGGGGCGGATCCGGAACAGTAGTTTGTGAGGGGCCACAGGTGGCTTGGGGGGAGGGGGCAAAGTCCAAATAGTCTTACATAATTCTGAAATTCTTCCAATTCTGTTTTCTTATGCATTGATAGCTGATTTAAAACAAAGTTCCCTTTGTAAAAGTTGCTTATATTTGTATTTTATATCAGGAAATGCTTCAATTTTGCTCTGATTTCAGATTTTTCAGTGGGGCATGTCCAGATTTTCCCCCGGATCCGCCCCTGGTAATGTTCACGGTGCTGCACTGTTTGGCTCACTGGCAAACTGTCCTATACCAGCAACCTGAGTGCTGAGATTTTTAGCCATCTATGATGTCGAGAACCGACCTCAACATAACTGAGTGGCATCCAGAGGTGCAGCCAGACCTTCAGAAGGAGGGGGGGGGGGGGGGCGACTAGCCAGTCATGGTGGGCCCTCCCTAAAAAACTACCCCTGGATATGACAAAAACGGATTTTGGTCACTTTTTTGTGAAGGCCCCCTTTTTAATATTTTGTATTTTATCTTGTGATGAGCTGAATTACACAAGAGCCCTCCAGACCCTTGGAGAGGCCCCTGAATCAGGCACGTAGTCAGGATTTCGCTCGGGGAGGGGGTTGCGCATCAAAAGAGCTCCTTTTCTAGCATTGAAAGGGCCACACAAAACGGGTGGCACGTTACAAGGATGGGAGTGGCGGCGGATTCCGGGTGGTGGTGGTGGTTGGGGGGGCAGGGGGAAAACTATGTTTTTGCCCATCCACTTTGGCTTCAACGGCTACTATGTATATTCTGTACAAAAGGAGGCCCCTGCGTGCGAAGGGAGGCCCTCTGCGTGGAGAACATGCAGAGAGGACAACCATGTCTGCAGAAAGGAGACACTCCAGTGTCATAAGAGGACAGAGGTCCCCTGTAATTGTATAAACAAGAGGCCCTGCTGTGCGGAGGGAGACCTCTTTTTGCGAGAAGAGACCCTTCCGTGCGAAGAGGAGGCCTGGTTCTTACCGTGTTGCTCTATGTTGCTTGGTTTGGAAGTTAACAGGGGGTCCCACCTTCCCCACCTTCTCTCAGGCACGCAGCGCTGCCGCGCGGCGGCGCGCTAAATGAATACTATCACCCCGTTGGGTGCGGGGGCAAGTTGGGGCAGGAAGTTTGACTTGCCTCAGCAAGCCAAACCATTGAGGGTCACTACCATGCTACTTCCGTGTTATCGTGTGTTATTCATTAGATCGGCTCTATAGAAAAACTGCATTCAAGTTTTTGCTGATATTTCTGTTATGTTATGTCAACACAATTTGTCATTTAAAGCAGAAAAACCCATACTCTTAGTTTTCAATTTGATTTCACAGTGTAGCCAAGGTTCCATTTTAACTTAAAAACATGCACATTTAAAATATTTTGCTCTATCTCATTCGTCATTACATCGTAAACATACATCGTTTTCGAGAGCCGCGGACTCCCTGCTGTAAGCTTCGTACAAAATTCCGTGTTTCGGTGCCGTTTATACCTCCATGTGTGATTGCACTAAGCAACTATTATCATATTCTTAGTCCATGGTCAATTCTGAACATTTCCATGTATGTTCCATATCGAAATGGAAAAAAAATCCCTCCGATCGATTATGGCGGGCTTGATCGGGCTCGTGGCCCATAGTGCGTCGGTGCGCGGGTTAAGGACTGAGTTAAAAAAAGCCTTCCTCCGTTGTACAAGGTGTTACAATTTTTTCTTCATATCAGTAAATGAGTAAGTTTCGATCGAATTTCAATCGCCCCAAAGCCAAAACCTAAGCCATTTCATGACCCCAAAGCCCTCAATGGCCACCGCCTCTGGCTATGTGCCTCGACTGGTCTTGACAGACACCGTGCTGTTCCGAGAAGTTTCATACTATGACTGATGTGACCCTACGTATTGCCTTACGAACCGGGGTTTCTTCTATACAATTAAACCTTTTCGCCGGTCCCACTTGAGATGTTATGGGGAAGCAAAATTATATGATTGCCTCCCCAATGACTTGGGTGGGGGACTGCAGATCCCCTGCCTCCGCTTCCACCGTCACTGGGTTCGATCCACCACACTTAGCCACCTGAACCCAAAAGACCCTAAACCAAAAACTATGAACTGCAGGGATTTCTCCGGCTTTGGATCCAGTTAACTTAATAGACGTGATAGGGTAGGTCATAGACTTCTCCATACCTACATATGTATGGAGAAGTCTATGGGTAGGTCTATTTTGCCTCCCCTCCTTACTTTGCAGTATTTCGTTGACAAGGTGTTGTCAGGACTATTACCAGACTTTCAGTACCGCTCTCAGACCAACCGAGGGCTCTCTCGGCCCGCCCTAGGGCCCTCTGAAGTCTGAGCGAGGACCTCCAGATCGGTCTCTCAGGTCCGACAGAAGCCTTCTCAGACCGACCCGAGGGCCCTTTCAAACGGACTAAGAGACCTCTTAGACCGACATAAGGCACTCTCAGTTTCGGAAAATGGCTGTATGAAGACCCGCCGATGGCTTCCTTGGGCCTCTGACCGGCTGACCATAGGAAGGGCCAACAGTCTAAAGAAGGCCCTGACGCCTAGGAAAAAGGCCCTGACGCCTGACGCCTAAAAAAGGCCCTGACCCTTCCCCCCGCCTCTCCCGCCGGAAACTACAATTCGCCGTAAATAGTCGAACGAAATGTAAAAAATGCCAGCTATCAGTCCATTCATCACAATCAAAACCAAGGCCGCCCCCTACCGAACATGCCGCCGTAACTGTCAGGAGATGGATTGAGATCTTTGAAGTTGCCTATATTTTCAGAACACCAGTTTAGAATAAGTATTGTTTCGCACTAAAACTTAAGTTGTATTATTAAACCAATTACCCATCGAGTCGTATTCACTATTAACTTTTCTTAAATCTGAGTCAATGTTTTTTTTTCGCCAATTCGTGTATTGTCGTTTATACATACACAATGGACAATTAACCCTGCCCCCCCCCCAGTGACCCGATTTTAGCTCGACTGGGGGCCGGCGGCTTCACTGGGGGGGGGGGTGCAGCCCTCCCAGTTAAACATGTTAGAGGAGGCCCTGGGGTGCCGATGTCTGCTTTCTTGCGTTCGCGTCGCCTTTTTCGGAACTCGGAAGGCTAGCTGGCTTCCCGCGCCCCACTGGGCCTCTGCATTTCCCTCGCCCGACGGGGGGGGGGTGTTTGAACACCCCCTTCTAACTCGGCTCCTATGGCCGAACCGTTATCCAAATAATTTCGAAACTATTTCAGATTTTTCGCTCACGTCAAAACTCAGGTCACTAGAGGTCATCGAAGGACAAATTTTCCAGTTTTAGGACATCGCTCCAGAAACTCCCAAATATCTCGGAAACTATGCTATCTAGAAACAAACGATTTGAAGACAATCGCTAGCCATTGAAATTTGCAATCGCAGCCATGTCCTCAAATTGACCCAGGGTCAAATTAGTTTAGGCTCTAGAGGTAATTAAAGTAAAAAATGCTGATTTTTTGGCAAAAATATTATCGCAAAAACTTTCTTACCTAATAAGATAACGCCAATTACTGTTTACGCCATCGTGTTTGTCTCGTCAAGGCGCTTTGAAGTTGTTATATTTTATCATGTTAGGTCATTTTTTTTAAAATACCTCAGGTCAAGGTCAAGTGGTGGCTTAAGTACTAAGTAGGTCATGTTGCATATCAGGAGATGTGTCTTGAAGAGACAAACACAATGGTGAAAGTTGCACTTCTCTTCTGCATTATGTCCGGAGTAATTTACGAAAATGTGTTGGTGACCTCGGATGACCTCAGATGACCCTGCATGGGTCACTGAGCAAAACCTGCACTTGGATCATACATAATATCCTATGATAACATTATCCAGAAGGAAATAGTCTGATATTGTCGAAAAAGAAAGCATTTTAATATTTATCCATTGACTTATAATGGGGTGGTCACAAAATTGAGTATTGACACTACCTCAGGTCACCGATATAAAAAATCCGAGATACACATTTTGTTGATACTGATGACTTAATTAAAGCCTTAAAATTTGATATCGATCCCTTAGAAACTGTGGTCATTGCACGACCGCAAACTTTTTAGGAGGTGGCGGTCACGTGACCTGACCTGGTGACCTGACCTAATCGAAACGCGAAAACTTAATATTTCGCAAAATGTGTGGGAAAGGGGTCAATGATAAGTTATGCCAAATTTGGCGGCGCTACGCACCGCCGTTTTTTCGTTATCTCGATAAAACAGGAGGGGGGTGTTCAACCCCCCAGTGGGTCGCGGGTTAACCCGCGCGTTACTGGGGTATAATTCATAACGCGAGTTACTGGGGGGGGGGGCTATTTATAGCCCCCCTCTGATCCCCGGAACTACTAGACCGATTTGAAAAAAAATACACGGCATTCGATAGCCCTGTCAAGTTTGTCGAGGGAAACTTATTTTTGTTGACCTCGAGGTCACCGATGACGTCACAGGTCACAGCAAATAAAACATGTTTGACCGTGTCATCAAAGTCCGGTGGCTAGAATTGTCGCGCAAAATGCGATATTAAACGCATAAAAGTTGGTAAGTCGGTATGATTCGTGCAATTACTATTCTAAGCTGTTTTTGACCTTGGGTCAGGTCAAGGTCATCCGAAGTCACGAGGTCTAACTGCAGATTACGGTCATTAGGAGTTGTAATACATGTTTATATTTTTTCGACTAAAACGCGAAAAATGACCTTATACATTTTTTTCATACAAATAGAAGTAAAAAGCAAAAAACGGAAATGCAATTTGTATGCATAGTTATGCTGTAGAGGTGATCGAATTTTGGCTTTGAAAGATTGTAAGTCAGTCATTTTTGAAGATATCGACTTCAAGCTTGCTACACCTATTCATTAGACTCTTTTCAAACATATATAATATATATTCCTTTTTTTAATTCGGATTATTTTTTAAATTAACAAAAAATGCCTATGTATTTCTTTAGAAAAATGAAAATCCGAGATTGCAGTTTGATAGCCGAGTTTATTATCTGTCATTTGGTATATATCAATTGGGTTTATCTTTTAAACTGTACTTTCGACAGCGTTTCCCGCAAAACCTTATTTTTCAACCAAAAACGCAGAACATGACGTCACTCTGACGTCATTCCTGGTTGACCTATCATAGCCTCATCTTTTTTCTTCTGGCAGCATGTGTTAAATTGATGTGAGATGGCGTACTGAATGTTTGGTGACGATATCGCTGTTTCTTTAGGAGATATTGCAAGATAACGGGAGGAGGGCTTTAAATAGCCCCCCCCCCCTGAGTAACTCGCGGGTTAACATGAAGCCTGCTTGAAAGTTAATATTTTTTAAGTGGTCCCTGGGGCCAGGAATTACCGTCAAGGAGAGCCTCTGTCAGACACTTTGTGGAATTCGTTGATCCATTTTCCTAATTTGCATAAGCAATTGCTAAAAATGCATTTGTTTTCCTTTTTCCTTTATTTTTCTAGTTTTGACTGAAAAGCAGGATTTTGACTGCTACTTAGGTTATTTTTACGACGAATTGTTATCTTTCCCGATGTTTTGTTTTTAACTTAAAGGGACACTGCCACCTTCCAAAAAGTTATAAAATGTACGTCGTTTGTGGTGCAAAATATGAAGTAATTGCTGCTGAACACGATTATGACATTTGTTTCTC
>VOPJ01005771.1:0-15943 GCA_014673585.1 Semibalanus balanoides
CAGGCCCACCAACCCAAAGCCAAGCCCAGTTCATGTCCATGCACAGTGCACACCAAACTCAGGCCCACACCAGACCCAGTCAAATTTATAATATTGAGGCCAATGCCCGGTCCAACCCATTCAGATTGAGCATGTAATTATTCTCACAAAATGTATATTATTTCTCATTGCATATTTATTTGTATACTAAAACCCTCGCCCGCTGACAGCCACCTCTGAGGTGTTTCTTAAATAACTTTTTACACATGAGAAACATCTTTATGATTTTTTAGTACCTGAGATGACATTGTTTATATGTGTTCTGTCGAAATTGCATTGAAATCGGTCAATTTTTGGGGAGTTAATGAGGTTTTAGTGACGTGATGCTTGTTAAAAAACGAAAAATGGTTGACAAATCGTAAAAATAGAGTTTTGCAACAAAGAGCAAACAAAAAGCACAAAAGACATGCAAATGATATTGTCCTTCAAATGAAAATCTAGGAATTCCAAAGTGTTTTTTTACACCAAAAATGTAGAAAAGGAAAAATAATTGCAAAATATATATTTTTTTAAGATAACAAGGAAATTTGTATGAGAGGACTGATCATAAACAGTAGTCAGTACCCAAACAAAGTGTATAGCAATTTCTCTTGTTTGACTGAATAAAGACTCCCTAAGTGTGAGCAAATTATGACGTCATTTTTAAATTACTTCTTGGGACTTTTTATTGACAAGATACGAGCAAACAAATACTTTTTCTGTATTTCGGAGCCCAAAGTGATCTGGGAAATGCATTTGTAGATTTATAATTGTGATTTTTCCTGATCGCTATTCTGGACGTGATATAATTGAGATGTCTAATACAATTGGCCCATAGCAATTGCCGTCTATTGTGACGATTTCTGTGACCTAAGAGGTAAATAATTAACCGAGACCTAAAAATTGATATATGGTCAGATGGCTATTTCAACCACCCATTTTGACGCTAACTAAATCATTTTATTTTCATCACTTTAATAATTACAATGGACAGAGAAAAATAACTTTTTTTAGACGCGGTCTATCTTAGGTTATTCACTTGACCTGAAAGGTCACCCGTTGACCTGAAACATAAAATTTGCCTAATGTTCGATTCCTCACATGACAGGCAACATGTTTTTTTTTTACCGAATTCCTCTATGTTGCTTGGTTTGGAAGTGAGCAGAGGAACTGTCAGCCCCCCACCCCCACCCCCCACCCACCCGTAAGGTGAAGGTGAAAAACGCTTGCGTTGGGCGAGGGGTACATAATAAGTAATATTATTCAACAGTGCATTGCTCTGGAAGTAAACTGCTGGTTAAAATATTGTATATCTGTGACCTCGCTTGCGCGGCGCGTGCATTACTTTAATGTTCTCACCCCAGGCTTGCCCAGAGCCTAGTGATTTTCTTAAAGTTAAGGCCCAGCCCAGGCCCAGCCCGGGCCCAGCCCAGGTCGAACCCATGGCCCATGGACCAGTCCAGCCTATGACGAGCTCTACAGTGGACAGCGCGGATGCTTACCACTTGTGAGTGTAACAAACAAAGCGGTAGAAACACTGCGGGCGGGAAAACAACACAACTTGAGCAGCAAATGAACCCACGACAAAGGATTCAAGGCTTGATCCGGGTTTTGTAACAGTACGGACGGCAACACTGCGTGAAAACAACGCAGTAAACGCACTTTAAAAGCAACAGTAGGTACACGACGACGGGAAATGACAGCATTGAAAGCAGCAACTTAACGTCGAGGGCCCCGCTAGGGGTACCCGTCTCGTTGTGACTACCATGGCGATTCAGCACACGAGCCGTAACCGAGTGTCTCAGTATCCTACACGCACTCCAGCCAGCCGATCTTACTTACCAGCAGCAGTGCAGGTGCCAATATGGCCGCATTCAGCGGTGACGTCACGCACTCCAGCCAGCCGATCTCACTTACCAGCAGCAGTGCAGGTGCCAATATCGCCGCAGTCAGCAGTGACGTTGCACTTGTCGCAGACGAACGGAGGGACGGTTGGCATCAGCGTCGTTGTGGTAGCCGCTGTAGTCGTCGTCCGTATCCGGTTGGATGAAGAAGAAAAAAGTGGTAATCGGCTCATTTTGATTAGTGATAGGCAATGTACGATATCTAATACTAAGTAGAAAGTACCAACAAGCATATCGGTAACAAAGTGATGGTCATTCCACATGCTAAAGCAAATCGAACTTGCACATAAATATGCACGCTATAGGGATACAGCACTCAAGAGCAAAGCACTCTGAAAATGTACGCCATTGATCGGGTTATACACGCCATAGCATTTAGTTCATTCAGACGGAGTGAGAGAGAACTCGAAGCGCTCGAACGAACGTAGTCTTACAGATGGGCCGAAATCCGTCTTCATCTTGCTTGCTTGCTTGCTTGCATGCATGGGTTTCAGGTATTCCACCGCACTGACGATACCAATAAGACGCCTTAAACGGCGAAGGACGAGCGAGTCCGAATAAACCCGCGTCAATTTATCAACCGCCCAACGGAGGTTCACTTTGTGCAAAGCATGTCTTTGAATTATTTTCGTTATGTGTTGTTTTGCCGTCGCAAATAGATCCGAACTTAATCAATACTTTGAACTAAATAGGTTTTGCAGCGTTTTTTTAATTTGCAATTATAAGCTTCATGTTTGTAGGCAAATAATAATTTTGGGTGGGTATTAGATGGATTTGATTGCGCTTTACAGCTGCATCATTTTTATCGTCTAGCACTCTTTTGGTTTTGAAGCTACGGCGGTTGTAATGAAGGAAATATAATAAAATCCGACATAAATTATTAAAGGCAGGTTTTAACAGCGAAATACGCATTAAACCTACATTTTTGCTGCATTTTAGAGACTAGTACCGGTCACAGATTGGTGTTTTGTTTCACCGCTTCACGTCCAAAATAGGTACTGAGCACTGATTTAAATTGTGAAAGACGTCATAAAACTACCGAATTGTGCTTGCATAGCCAGGTAAATTGCACGTACCCGCGCCGCTGATCGAACACACGTAACTAGTGCAAATCGCGGCAGATTGTTTCTCTACGCATCTGTGTTGACCCGTGTCTTTGAGACTTTTGGTTGCCGGATGTAGGTCCCGGTATTGAACGATGTTTGTAGGTAATTTTCGTGATCGGAAACAGGGGTGCACGTGCGCACGTGCAGTATGACCAGAGTTTGACCTGTGCACATTGACAGGAAGTGTGGTCTCCAGCCCCACACACCAAATTTTAACTTTATAGGTCAGCTGTTTCTCAGCTACAGCAGGATAATACTTTCACACCCCTGACGTGGCGATGAGTCACGCGCCATGCTGGACCCATCACGTGGAGACAAGAAATGTTATAATAATCATTACAGTCATGCTTTGTTATGGGCTTCATATGCGAAGACCGCTTGTCAAATCGGATGCGGGATTCAAAAAAATACTCAAGCTTCTATGACCAAGAACGTCGTCGCATGAATAATGCTGGACGGGTCACGGCGGGTCCCGGGCTTTGGCGCTCGGGGAAGTCAGGCCGTGCCCAACTTATATGTGAGTGTAAAAGATCCGGTATTCAATGAGTGCAGCGAGCTTCTTGCGCTTCGCTGCTCGTCTCGTAACATATAGGTTATACATCGGCATAATTTTTGCGAGGTTAAATGAAACTAACATAGTGTATAAGGGCTGACGTAAACGGAATATTGACCTAGCCACTTGAAGTGAGATCTAAAATTACCAACCCAAAATAACAATGTAAGGATCAAAGCAAATACCTAACATGCCAGGCCTGCCTTGAACAGAGATTTTATAACTCAGAATCGCGGAATACGAGACTACTACGAAAATAACCCCCGTAAATTGATAAAATGTGAGCTTAATGTAATAATCGTGCATTAAGTTACAATGTGTGTAATTGCCTACGGACGAAGACATCAGTTGTAATGGGAAAATGTTACTGATAGTCACCCTACTCCCCATGTGCGACCTCCCCCATCACACGGAAATGTACACCGAATTACAAACTTCAAACGACAGACCATAGACTAAAGATCGGCTATGTGCGTTATACACAGTCTTCAGCCATTTCTGCTTGTGTATTATTATCGTTGGGCACTGCATTGTGTTCTGAAAGAAAACACGTTGTTTTCTGTACGCCGTTTAACGCACTATAAAGGTATGTTGTTTACTACTACAAGTTTACGCTGATTACAAAGTTGGTTTCTGTTGCTTAATCTAAATATATTAACCGCGCCGGCCGAGGGGGGAAGTGATTTAGACACCCCCCCCCTAGGTTTTTTATCTGGATATCGGGAGCAAAACGGCGGCGCGTAGCGCCACAAAAATGTTCAGCAACCTGTCGCATCATCTTTTGTAACAGCTTTTAAAATAAACGTTTTGACAATGGGTCATGTCAGGTCAGCGTTCTACCAGGCTAGTTCAAGTGACCTCACCTCCGGGAAAAAGTTTGCGGTGATCCACCAAAGCCACAGTTTTCAACGAGATTGGTTTCGATACTTACAGGGTTTCATAAGCAGCTGAACTATCAAATTTGTTTATCTCGGATTTTCGAATACGGTGACCTAAGGTCAGTAACAAATATACACCTGACCTCCCCATTATAATGTGAACGGGAAAAAAACAGATGCTTCTTTATTTCTAGGATGAGTATGCAATTGAGATCAGGAGCTGATTATTTCAGAATCATATTTTTAATAGACTCAAATCTGAATTGACTAGTGGCGATTGTTTGTAAAAGATCTCTACAGGTCAGTGCTGATGAGGTCATCTGAAGTCCCATTCAGCGAATTAATTTTGCTAAATAACTTCTGATATAATGAAGAAGAGACGAGCACGATGACACCACTATTGTTGTATCGTCTGTCCCGCGTCGCCCCATATGCAACGATGACCTATCTGGGTCACCAAATGACCTGACCTGAGGTCAAATTTTTGAAGATTGACCTTACAGAGGACATCATGTGTACATGTTTCAAAGCGTCTTGACGAGAGGAACACGATAGTGTTAAAATGAGTTATGTGTCATTTTTAATAAAATAGCTATTCAGGAAAAATATAAATTTACCAACAAAAAACGCAACAATTTTTTGGAACATTTTGATGACCTCTGGAAGCCTAAACTATTTGATCTGAGCTCAAATTTAGAGGCAAACGCGTAGCTGCGATTGCGAATCTACAATGAGCTAATCTAATGCTTCTTTCACTGGTTTACTCCCTAGCTATCATAGTTCTGAGAATACTGGATATCCTGGAAGCTATGTATAAATCTAGGAAAATTTAAGATGAAAATTATATCCTTGGTATGACCTCTTTGGTGACTCTCAATATGACCTGAGCAAAATTTCAACGAAATGTTTCCAAATCCTAATTGTACGAACTCCAATCGAGTGTGGTATTTTGAGTTTATGCTTAAGGTCCCATACGCGAGCGAGTTTAGAAAGGGAGGGTCGAAACACACCCCCGGCGAGGAAGGGGCGGGGCGGGCGGGGGGGGGATGGCGCAGCCCGGTCCCGGCACGGAGTTACTGTATTAGTTTTAGTGTCAAATTTTCCGTTGTTATAGGTGTGTCGTTTTTTTTATGCGGAACTTCAGATTTGAACAGACTTACATTTCCCTTATTTGCGCCCGGAGGTCTTCAGAGCACCAGTGATCATTAAGCGTTAAAATTGGACTCAAATGGCTTCCTTTTCGTTACGAACCGCCACGAAGGCTAGGTTATTAAAGAATTTTGCAGATACTGCCCAAATAGGTATGTGAAATTGCAGAAACGAAAACCTTTATAAGGCAATATGATACTATTGCTAAACGTTGGATAGAATACTTACCATCCCGGTCGCAAATTGGGAACAGTTCCCTATTTGCGTTTTTTGCAAGGGCTTGCAAGATCGCAATTTGCGATTCTATATATTAATGAACGAATAAAGTAAGACCGTATATGGTTATAAAAATGTTCACATTTCCCGAAAAACAAGTTTCCACGGTCGTAACAATGACAGCATAATCACCAGCGCGCTTCAACCTAAGGGGGACGCTAATCGGAACATTTCCCCTACTTTTGCATAATCAGTGCAGTGCAACGGGAGATATCCCTGGCACCCACGCAATCAAGCAAGCACGCGTGCACGCAAGATGAAGACGGATTCTGGCCCATGTGTAAGACCACGTTCGTTCGAACGCTTCGCGTTCTCACTCACTCCGTCTGAACCAGTGGCAGTACTTCATGAAACAGCAAGAGGACACACAGTCACTGGTCTGAGGGTGAGGGTCACAGTGGCAAACCATGTGACCAGTCAAGCAAGAGCACTGGTCTGATGGGCTGTACATACGTATGATACAGTGGCCAACCACTCACCATGAGAGCATCTTGAAGCCTGAACATGGACGGCTTCATCGCAAAGCAGCGCACAAACGAGGAGACAGACGCTGGCAACTCTGGCGCTCATCCTGGCTGCGGTGTCGGCTGGTGGGGGCTGTCGGATGCGTCCCGCTGAACTGTGCCCATCGTGCCTCCGCCGGCTCTAACGTCGGCTCTGCTGCACAGGAGCGGTGCTGGCGCTGCGAGGTCGGCAGACCAACCCTAGTGCAGCCGCGCATCGCACTCCAACTGACACTGGGTGTGCCTCTGCTTCCCTTTCGTGACGTCACAGTACCGGCAGGTAAGTATAGCGCTGTTGGTTATATAACTAAACAAACAGCCTATCCATTGCAATAGCAAAACATTCAGGGGGCGATTTTGCGTGGTAGTATTTGCCCAGCCTTATGCGTGAGACGCAAAATCTTTTGCACGCCGTTCTGTGTACCTGTAGGGCATGTCGATTCTTTACCAAATTTAATTTTCGAGAATCAGCAGGATCATATTGATGTTCGCTATGGTTATGGAAACAAGGATCATCAATATAGGTCAATAGCTATATATTTGGTATGCAGCTAAAACCTCAAAACAAAATCATGTGCGTCAGGCAGAATTAGAGAAATCCAGAGATGTCCAACTTTAGGACCTTAGGGAAACGCGTCAGCCTCTCCAGTTCAGATCAATGACCCTAGGTAAGTTCACAATCATTCTTCTTTCATTTTGGCGATATATGGCATATATATATATTCATATATTCATACGAATGCATCACAAATGCCATTTGGCCCTGGTGATGTTCAATAGCTGACATGCATTAGCCTATGGCACTACGTAATAGTATACACCAACATTGCAAACATGACAAACAAACAGCTGTTGCCGTGACCATTCGACACACAATAACTAATGAAGATAATGCAATGTTAACCTAACATATTATCATCATTTTAAATTAAATTAAAAATTAAAAATTAAAGTTAGGAGCTTAAACATTTTTCAGTCCAATCACAATTCGTAAGTATATTTGATATTTGTTTCATGTGGTTAAACATTTTAATTTAATCGCCCACTACAGTTTTAGCTTCTTAAGCCATATTAGGTGTGAAGATCTATTCCAAGTCTCAATAGTTTTTTTTTGGAAAAAAGGAATTATGGTAGGCGGAAGGAGTCGTGATTGAGTCTCCTAACCTTTTTTTGCGTAAAATGATCATTTCTCCTACATAACAAGGCTCAAGGAAGATGTTGCTGATATCCACATTTTAGATATCACCATGAATACAATTTTTAAAACATTAAGCCAGTCTGGCTTCCTTTTCCCGGCGGGTTTCTAAAACTTTCGCAGCCAATTCTTGGAGCAGCATGTCTTAACACTACTACTCCTATCATAATCATTCAGAACAAATCTGGCTGCACGTCTTTGGACCATCACAAGCTCATGCTTCGCTCCTTCTCCACATGGATCCCAGACACAGCTGGCATTTTCAAAGAGTGGCCTAACCAATGATATATAAACAGCTTCCTTGACTGCTTGTGGGCAATCCCTGAAGATCCTTTTAATGAATCTTAACATCTGGTTGCCTTTACTTGTGATATGCTGAATGTGTTTTTGCCAGCTACATTTATTTTGATGTGACTCCTAAATATTTATACTCCTTGGGTTACCCGAACTTCTAAATCGTTAAGATAGATACGCGGGGTTAACAGGCGCACTTGGTTTCTTGACATTCGCATAATAGGCGCGAACCTTATCAACATTGATAGGCATTTCCCAATATTTGCACCATCGCGACAATTCATCTAGATTTGCTTGTAGAGTGCAATTTGATTCCGCATAACAACTAATGACAGTAGATGTCACCCCAAAAGTGTGCTAGTGATCCCAAAACAATTTTACGGCTATTGATGTCACTTACGTGACAGTAATTGTCATATTTCACGAGATATTTGAATCTTAACGTCATAGGTCACAGAGGTCAAATTACAAAATCAGCAGAAAAGTAAAAAAAAATACTACATTAGCTTAGAGAGTCCCTCCTAAAGCTACATTAAGCACCTTTCGCTTCAGAACGAATGCATTTCACCAACTAAAACTCCGGAAATCGTGCTTCTGGCTTCATATTCTGAGTACCGCTGACATTGTCCTATATGTATAACGAATTACCCGATATACTACTGTTCTGTTATAGAGACTTTGTAATGTTGACTATAATGCTCTGAGCAGGGGTGGTAAAAACGGCCTTAACCCTATTCCCTGCGGTGGGGGGGGCAGATTCTGCCCCCCAGTAGTTTTTTGCCCGCCGCTTCTGAACCGTTACGTCTATCGTCTTGAAACTTTCGGACTTTTCTTAAATATAAATGACGCGTGTTCTGTGAAAATTTTGGGGAAAAATCAGGACCCGGCAAGAGGCGGCTCCGGGTCCATGTTTTGGAGGTCGTTTAAGAAATGGTGGGTTGTGCGGCGCATATTCCTTTTGTAGTTTGCGGTGGAATAACAGGCGTCATGAACTAAGTTGATGCTTTGTACATCATAACATATTTGTTATACATATTTTGGGGCAGAGGGCGCACCATCAGGTACTATAAAATGGGAGGCGATTATTCTCCGTCAATTAAGGCCCAACTTCGACATAAGCAAGATGAATAAAAGCGTTCCGCAGCGTGGTGCCCCCACGGCTTTTTGTTTACCTAAATCCGCCTAATGTACAATTTTTGTTACACTTAACCAATAACAGCAACAAAACCACATGTGACGTTCCACGTGCCAAAACACTAGAAAAAGCACTTATTTTTTATCAAAAATTCTCCCATTTTTATCCCTGAGTGCGGCCTATGATTCGTTTTTTGTTTTACTTGTTCCTCTTTTTACACGTTAAGGACATAATGACATTGGAAGCTCAAAAACGTTTTTTGGGCATGCCAAATCGGTCGAATCACATTGGTCCACATGACCTTCAACAAACACCTAAAATTTTGTATTTTTTGCCCCTGGCCCCCCATTTTAGAGCAAAAAGGTAATTTCTGGATCCAAAAAGAAAGATTTTGTCACGATGAATCGAATGGTGTTCGTCCCATCGAAATCGGCCGAGCGATTCTCGAGATCTCTGGGTGGGCGGAATCTGCCACCCCCCGCAGGTTAACGTAATTCTGGCCGCCCGCAGGGAATAGGGTTAAGTGTCGCCTACTGAATCTTGCATGGTAAAAATTTGCCCACAGTGGTAAGTATCGACGCACAATCACTGGTGAATCCAAAGCGACTTAAAAATGTGTTTAGAGTTGATTAGCTTAGTTGGTTTGATTTTTAGAGTCAAAATTAGTTACTTATGGCAAGGTATCATAAAAATGTAGGTGTAGGTGTAATAAGATACTACGTGCTAATCAAACTATACAACAATAATGCAATACATTCGAACAAAGATAACTGTGGTAGGACAACTGTAGTGCTACGGTTATCTATGATAAGAGCTGGGGCATTCCAGGACAGATCGACAAGGGAGTAACACCCTACAACTCAGATTTCGATAAAAGTGTAAAAGTGTGTTTTTAACTATTTGACTTCGCCTGTCATTGGGTTCATCCCGTTGGTGATACAGTTGAATAAAATAATAAAAAAGTATATTATAGGGGTTATCTGGGGCGCTGAATCTCGCACTGTGCAAGTTTCAGCTAGATTGAAGCTATGGCTGCCGAGTTATAGCCTCCGGCATTTTCGTGGGGACACCTTGCATGACTTAGCCAATTAGTCAATAACTCCACAACAAATTATCCAATTCCTAGAAAACCATACATTTCCTAAATGGCAATGAAGTAAGGAACATCATTCCAGGCCCAGTTTTTATTTTATGTTGATTCTGATGAAATGACCTTTGACCTCTGGTGACCTGAACTGACCTTCAAATGAGCGCAGTGAAAATAATATTGTTTTATATTTTTATCATATTCTTAGGTAAGATTTATTTGCATATGATACAAATTGGAGATGGGTATTTTCTATAAATGTACTATTTAATTGCTCAAATTAGCTCGTTTTTCTCTTTTCACCAACACAAAATGATTAATTTGTCCCATGATGCCATTGAATGCGGCATATGTGTCACACGAAGGTTCAGGTTGCAATACAAGCCACTTCAAGGTTAAGTTGAGTTAATTTATTGATTTACTAGGTGAAATTGTTGCACAGTGACCTCTTCAAGGTCAGCTGAGGTCGCCTGAGGTCACCAGCAACATTTTGCCACAAACTCTTAACATAATATAAATAGAGACGTGAAAGTTACACACTGTGTAATTGTACCGTCGATTCGCGTCGCCCGAATAAAGGCCCAGCATGACCTACCTGGCGTATACCCAAATTACCCAGTTTCTACCGATGAATTGTATATTTTTACGAAAGTTGCAAGGTCAAATTTTGAAGCTTGAACTTACAAGAACGGTCACCAGTAACATTTTTCGAAACGCCTTGACAAGACAAACACCAATATGTGTTTTAAAAACTTTTGCCAATATGTTTAACTAATAAAAAGTTTGTCCGCCGAAAACTGTTTTTTACCTAGCAAAACGAATAACTTTAACATGTTCGTGAATAACGCTTCGGAGTTAAACATAGAGATATAATTTTTAACACCATTTGTGTTTTTTCTAGTCAAGGCGCTTCGATTATCTAGTTGGTGACCTGTTTACTTCAACTTCAAATGGAACCTTGTCTGCGTCAAGGTCCCATTTGGTGAACCTAGTAGGTGATGTTGCATATTCCTAGCGAACGAGAATCGACGAAAAAAACTCAGTGGTGTTAATTTTCACGTCTATATTCCCTAATAATATTAAATTACAGTTTGATGGTAAAATGTCGCTGTGACCTCAGATGACCTCAGCTGACCTTGCAGAGGTCACTGAGCAACAATTTCACCTGGTAAATAAATAAATTCCCTCGAATTAATCTTGAAGTGGCTTATATCAAAGCTTAAAACCTTTGCGTGACACAAAAGCCACATTCAGTGCCATCATGGGACAAGTTAATCATTTTGTGTTTGTGAATAGAGAAAAACGAGTTAATTTGAGCAATTGAAACGTACATTTACAGAGAATACCCAACTCCAATTTGTTTCCTGTACAAAGAAAGCTTACCAAATAATATTATAAAAATATAAAACAACTCTATTTTCACTGCGGTCGTTTAAAGGTCAGGTCAGGTCACGAGAGGTCAAAGGTCATTTAATCAGAATCATCACAAAAATAAAATTGTGTCTGGAATGATGTTCCTTATTTCATTGCCATTCAGAAAATGCATGGTTTTCTAGGAATTGGTTAATTTGTTGTGGAGTTATTGGCTGATTGGCTAAGTCATGCAAGGTGCCCTCACGAAAATGCCGGGGACTATAACTCGGCAGCCGTAGCTCCAATCAAGCTGAAACTTGCATAGCGCGATTCAGCGCCCCAGATAATCCCTGCAACGGAGTTTCATCGAAATCGGAGATGTAGGGTGTTAATTTGGGGTTTTCGCTTGTTGATCTGTCCTGGAATGCCCCAGCTGTTAGTTCTGGTATAACTCAGGTGTGTGACATCACTTGATGTAATTTCGATTCGGGATGTTTACAATGCCTTCTTCTCGTATTTAAACACGCAACGTCTACGACGGTTGTTTTGGGTCGTGGAACTAAGCACATTTGTTTTAATTTGTTTTTTATTTGTTTTTTATAAGCATATTTGTTAAGCATTTATTTTTGATCATGCTTGGATTCCAAATTCATTGCACTTCACGCTAAGAATTACAAAATAATCTATCCATGAGTTCAAAAAAAAATGTAAATATATATATATATTATATATATATTATATATATATTATATATATAACGCAAATAGTCGTGACTTCGTAGGTTAAGAAGCGAATAAACCTGATTCAGGCCACAAGTGTGTATTGATCAATTTAAAAGACCGTGGTTCAACGTTTCTTCTCTTAGAAGACATCTTCAATTATATTCTTTAAATAAACATATTTACACAGTTATAAGCCAATCAGCGCGGCGAGACAATTTAGCACAGTATTGCAGACGATATAAATTCACAGATAACATACCTGAAATTAAATCACATACAGCTTATTCATCGAGATCCTCTAAGTAACGATATTCAATTTGAATGCAGAGTTGTTAATCATTGAGACTAGGTTTCGTTTGTGAAAATTCAAACTTCTAAAATTATTAATGGTTTAAAGATGGATCGTTCCTGATCAATAATTTAAAGTCGTCCATGGAGAATGGCAGTGTCCACAGTCCAACGAATGATCCCTTATTGAGAGACTCAAGCGGGACTGGTGAAAAATTTACCAGTTATGTCTGACTTACCCTGATGCTGGCATACTCTGCTGTGAAGTCTTAGATAGGTGGAACCTATGTACGTTCCCTCGCATGAGGGCAACTGAATTTATAAACCAAAGCAGAGCGGCAAGCCTTAGGGACAATGTCTTTGAAGTTGAAGAGAGAACCTGTACAAAAATTATTACGTAACACCAATCTAGGATTCATGTAGGGGTGGTACTTTTGAGGAGATTTTCTACTTCACCTCTAAGCTTCATCGACTGTTTGCCAAAGAAGGGCAAGACGAAATATTTCTCTAGTTTTTTAGCCTGGAACAAAGAAGGACTACGAGTGAATTGCTTGTTTAAAAATTTTTTGGCGGTTTGAACCACGGTTCTTTTAACCATGCTCAATAGAACTTTGTGCCCTGATAATCAGGCTATTCTGCTTCATAAACCTACGAAGTCACGACTTTTTGAACGTTATAAACGTACTCTGAAGAATATATATATATATATATATATATATATATATATACATATAAATATATATTATGGGTGTTAATACTATTTTGCGGCTTTCTTTATGGAGAGTAGGGAGCCTAAGCTCTACTGATTCACAAAACTGGCGCATGTAGACAATCCGACCAGTAATTCCGTTCTGTTTCATGCACAGAGGAAAGAAGCTTCCGCTACCTAGTTACCTCATAAATTAGGGCAATTTTGCCATAAATGTGTCTTGTATTATTGTATACGCATTAATTTTGTATTACGTGCATGATAGTAATATCTACGATGGTAGTTTCCATTCGTTGGGCCCCATTCCAAGAAGAAAACTCAGTCATCGATACACTATATTTCTAGATTCATGCAATATATGGTTTGTCTTATGACTTTTTTCTTGCTGTTTGATAAGTTTGCTTTATTTTATCTGATTACACTGCATCTTTTGTTTTCCAACTGATTTATACAAATCAATGAATTAATTTATCAAATAATTTATTTCATTTCAGTGACTGACATGTAGTGTGCAAAAGGTGTGCTACTTGACTTGACTTTTCTTCTTTGGTTTAAACCCCTTACTTTAAGTGCTCTTTTTGGTCACGTGATTTAATCCGCACAACCTTATCTATAAAACCTTGACATAACCCTCGCCTTACGGGGGGAGCTGACAGGCCATCCTGAGGTTCTTACATTATAACTTTTTACACATGCGGCCCATTTTCCTTTTTTCAGTAGCTGAGTTCAGGGCTGCGTCATGTGACTCCAAACTTCTCGACTCGATCTCCGACTCCGACTCCTACTCCGACTCCGAGATCGACTCCGACCTTTAATTAGTCAAATATTTAGTCAATAGGCGCAAAAAGTCAATAGGCGCAAAAACTGCCCGTGGCAAAAGTTATCCCGTTTCAGGATTGTAGCTCATTGGACCCACCATTGTCTGGGGTTAGGAGGCGGGGCAAAAAACGTCCCTGTGACGAACTTGGCAATAACTATCTGACGAAGTTGACCTGACCCAGCTGACCTGACCTCAGCTTGCCTGAGACCATAGCTAATCGAGTCTACCTGGCTGTCCTGACACACTGTGCCAGAGAGACTGTTTTGCAGGATGGTCAGGACCGTCCCACATCGCTGCACCACTGCAGGTTACACCGGAACATTCCTAGCGAACTGCCGGACTGAGTTAACCGGGTCGGACATATCCGGGGCTCGCGGCAGTGCCCTGTATGTTATCTAGGCACGCCACGCCCAGTCCCGGACCAGGCAGGAAAGAACAGGGTCGGCATAACATGTTTGATGAGAGGGATGTTCATTGTATGTACGTACAATCAGAACAGAGACCATTGTGTTGAGACAGCGGCGGCGGATCTAACAGACATAGCTACAGTTGGTCTATTTTGTATCCTCCCTGTTTTAGTTTCTAAAACTCATATAATTTCACTTCTGTTTACATGAAAGACTTATTCAGGAGAACATGTGGTCGGTACCACATGTTCGCTTGTATCAGTCCTTCGTGTACATACACCAAAATGAGATTAGATGAGTCTTAGAAACTAATTAATGGAAGGGAAGATACATAATATACCGACTGTACGTACAATCAGAACTAAAGTCATTGTGTTCGAACAACAGCGGCTGATCTAACAGACAGTGGCTGCGGCTGTGACGTCACTCAGCACGGCTGCGGCTGTGCTGGATAGCGGCTGATGCCGTGACGTCACTCAGCACGGCTGCGGCTGTGCTGGATAGTGGCTGCGGCTGTGACGTCACTCAGCACGGCTGCGGCTGTGCTGGATAGCGGCTGATGCCGTGACGTCACTCAGCACGGCGCGGTCAGCGAGGTGAAGCTGAATCGATGACTTACTTGTGGAATGTAACAGTTGTCTGATGCGAAATCTGGTAACAGACGTTGATGCTTGTGTTAGCTGGCAATAGCCGCTTCGTCGTAAGTGTAGCTCCAAATATGGTCTGTATGAAAGTTCCTACCTGAACACAAATAGGTTTTTAACGCACAGGGTTTTCGATATATTTATTTTGATGAAAATGTCACTTCCTTTATTTTGACGTTTTTTTGCAACTTACATCAGAACTCTTTGCTTAGTAATTGTCAAATATGTATATTTTTGCACATAAAAACGCATGACACGATTTAAATCAAAAATAGTTATCTATCACAAGGTAACACAACAAATTGCATTGCAAATGTATGTGGTAAGATGACGTAAATTGATGAAGCATAATGTACCAAATTTGTAACGTCGAAATCCGTTATACCTAGCTTTAGGGTAGACCGGGGCAAAGCGCAACCCCGGGGTAATGCGCTCCATGTCAATATTTCTCATTTATAGAGTTCTTGAGCAAAAATAAAGATCTTGATCGTAAAGCGCGCGCGAGAATTATGCAGCGTCACTTTTTTAAGTAGATCGCCCCTCAAGTAACGTCGCTCCGCGAAAAAAAAATCGCACATTTCGTGTAATATTTAGACTTCTTACAGGCTGTAAATAATCATTATAAAACTCTGTGCCCCATTTTTGGTTCGTATCAGCATTTTCGTCACTCATTTTCTTCATTGTTAACCCCCCCCAAAAAACACGCACACACACACACACACAGCAAGTGCAGTGTGGTGCGCCAGGTAACGTAGCAAGATTGTGCAGACATGGGGGTAATGAGGCATGAGGCACCCAGGTAACAGATACCGCGTGTAACAACGTTACGTTGTTGTAACAACGTTGTGAAAAATCAAGTTGGATTTTTACGTTTTAACAACGTTGCGACAGCGTCGTGAATG
>VOPJ01005772.1:0-15946 GCA_014673585.1 Semibalanus balanoides
TCCTATAAAAGTGCTGAGGTGATAACTAAACTAAATTGTTCATTTTTTGGACTGCATTTAGAGGACTGTGTTCAAGCTTGGTCATATGAGAAAGATTGTTAGTTACTAGAAAGGATACAAAAAAGGGCAACAAAAATGTTTAGCAGTATTAGTAATTAAGAATATGAGGTAGGCTTAAAACATCAGATATGCTCTCACTTAAATACAGAAGATTAAGGGGGAATCTCATTGAAGTTTTTAAGTTTGTGAATGGTCAACAGATTGGGTATTTAAAGAACTTGTTTGATTTTGATAGGAAGAAAAGAGTGCAATGTCATCAGTATAATGATGATGATTGGGGTTTAAGGGCGGGCCGACAACTAAGGTCACATGCCGCCAAAGTCATCAGTATAAACTTATTGTTAAACAAAGTAGGACTAGATTAAGACATCCATTTTTCAGTAGAATGGATGTGAGCCATTGGAACAATTCACCAGGTGATGTAGTCAGTGCAGCCACATTAGTATCTTTCAAAGCAGGGCAAGACAAATATTTTTCGGGAAAGGGCTTTGTTTACAAATATTCCTGAATCCTGTGATTAGTCTTAGTTTTAGTGATAGTGATACACATTTGTGAATATACAAAAGAACATAACTAATTGAAATAGGCTGCTTACAGGAAAAAAGATTACTTTTAGAAGGGTGATTGTGAGTGTGTGGGACTAGTTGAATTACAGCATTTGTATGGATTAAATAATTGAATATGTCTTGTGAATGTTGATTGCTAAATTCTGAGGATCGTGTGTGTAAGACGCTGTAGTGTGTATTACATGATATGATGCGCTGCGACTCATGTGAGGCAATGTATGTGAAACTGGAGACATGTGTGCTATACAACCCAGGACGGGCATGTGACTCTTTGTTGTGCTGAAAATGTATGACTGACTTAATGACTAAACGGCCATATATAATTTAGGTTTTGTTTTGATCCTAATTAATGGCCGTATATTATTTAGGCTTTGTATTGATCAGACTTAATGGCCATATATTATTTAAGTTTTGTCTCAATCACACTTAATGGCCATATATTATGCAATTATTTAGGTTTTGTATCAATCAGACTTAATGGCCGTACAATATTTAGGTTTTGTCTTGATCAGACTAAAGGCTAGCGCTAAAAACTGGATAAATTCAGGCCCGTCAAGTTAGCAACATATTCGTATTCAAATTCAGCAACGAGTCCGATTTAGCCCAAAATTATTGAGTAGGTCAATCTTGCTGAGATATTCCCGAATATGCTATCGATTTTTTTATAGCTTAACTAGTTTGATTTCTATTGGTCATCAAAGTTAACAAAATGGTTTCGTGAACTTTGATGACTCTTAAGAGATCAAAGTAGGTCAGCTATTAAAAAACCGATAGCATATTCCTGAATATCTTGGCAAGATTGACCTACTCACAAATTTTGAGCTAAATCGGACTTGTTGCTAAATTTGAATACGAATATGTTACTTACTTGACGGGCCTGAATTTATCCAGTTTTTAGCGCTAGCCAGACTAAATGGCCATATATTATTTAGGTTTTGTCTTGATTGGACTTAATGGCTACGAGCAGTAGGTAAGGTCATGGTAAGGTGAGGTGAGGTTTGATTATGTTTTCCTCTTAATATGTCATCAAGCCGGTTGCACCGCCCTCCATTCGTTCAGGCTTGTCATACTACCTACAGTGCTGTGTACAGAAGTATGACTCCTGCCCAACCAGTACCGGTACCTCTACCTGAACCTCAATCCACAAAAAGCACACAAATAAACAACTCACCAAGAAGCTGAAGCCAATGTGAATGTCGACAGAGATGGACTTGAGTTCCTAAGATGGGATTTACGTCGGGCATACACTGATAAATGTAAATTGATACTGAGTACTGGCACCAAATAGTATCTAGGGCCTTGACATCAAATAAAAACAGTCGCAACTTGCAACCCCAACAATAATACAAACACAATAATAATATAATAGACAATAATACAATGAATGAGATAACTGGATGGCGCACGTGTTGCAGTGGCGCGGTCTACAATATGGAAGCAATTTGCGCATATGACGTACACCTGGGCAAATTGCTTTTGGTAGCAACTAGCAAGGATTCAGCGATTCAACTAGCAATAGTGGGTTGGATCTGGATGGGTTGGGTTGGGTTAGGTATATGACGTAGTTTTCAGTAAATACTAAAGACATTCTATTATTCTTATCTCTTTAGCCAACGCGTGTTTAGGAATCGCAGCAAAGGCGCAACCAGGGCACTCGGGCCCGTGCCCCCTTATGAAATGCGGGGCCCCTCTGAGGCGGCCCGATGGGCCCCCTCTGAGGCGCCCCGTGGCGATCCCGTTGGGGGCCTCTGAAGACCCAGGCACGTAGCCAGGATTTTGCTCAAGGGGGGGGGGCCCCGTCGAAAAAAAAAAATCAAATTTTTGCTCAATAAAATCTAATTTTATCTATGTGAAAATCACATTTTGCTTCTCAGCCATATGTTACTGACCGGGGGGGGGGGGGGGGTAGGGTTCGGTTTTCAGAGAATCTCATTCTATCTAGTGTGAATTTATTTCGCTCAGGGGGGGGGCATGGCCACCGTGCCCCCCCCCTTGGCTACGTCCCTGCTGAGGCCAGAGTACCTATATATATATATATATCAATCTGAGGCGGCCCCGTGGGGCCCCTCTGAAGCATCCTCGTAGGGCCCCTCTAGGCGGCCTCGTGGGGCCCCTCTGAGGCAGGCACGTATAGACAAGATTTCGCCCAGGGGCGGCGGTGCCTAAAAAAAAATCCCGAGCGTTTAAAGGGCCCCCTTCCTGAGCGTTGAAACCTTATGTTCATAAACAAAACAAAATCGAAAAAGAGTGATTTTGATGCGAATTAGGATGCTTTAACAAATATATAGGCACCTCAGTTAGTGAGCAGAAATAAACACAAAACAGTTAAAAGAAAAAGTTCACATTTTTTCAAACACAATTTGATTATATTTTCAAATACAACTTTTTCATGTCAAAAATAGCCATACATCGAGCCGATTCAGGACAGAAGGACGTAAATTATTAATTTCATCAAAACTATATGCGTACTCTCCGCAACGCTTCAAACGTGGCTCAGCCAATCAGATTCGAAATGTATAGTCGCGTAAATTAAACTGTATACTCTCAGGTGTGTGAAGGCCCACATTCCAGACTTGTAAAATGAACCGTCAGAGTTGAGTCCATGAGTTGACTCATGAGTCAGACATTTTTGGATGAGTCATGAGTTGAGTCGACTTCAATTTGTAAAAAAGAGGCACTTGAGTCAAGAGTTGAAGTCGAATTCAATTTGGTTTGAAAACAGCACTTGAGTCAAGAAAGTTGGAAGTCAGTTCTTCGGTTGTGAGCAGACTTGAATAGACTCAAACAAATTGTGAAGTCAAAATGCCAGACAGAGACATAGCCAAGGGGTTACTGGGCGACGCCCCTTCACCTAGCAAACCAAATTTACAACTAATAGAATGAACGATTTTGTCCAGACACCCGACCGGCCCCCCCCAGGGTCAACCATCAATTGGATATGAATACTTTTGAATGAGTCAAACTGAGTCACTCAATGTTTTTTTGAGTCGATTCGAATCAATTTGTTAAAACTGCACTTGAGTCACAAGTTGAGTCAACTCAATTTGTAAAAGCAAGACTTGAATCATGAGTTGAGTCGACTCATTTTGTATTAAACACCACTTGAGTCAAGAGTCGAGTCAGATATTTGGCTATTGAGTCAGACTTGAGTCGACTCAAAAAAATATGAGTCATTACAAGTCTGCCACATTCTTGACATTCCTTCCCAGGGGCACTGATCGGGCACAATGGGATTAAACCATTGTGCCCGATCAGTGCCCAAGTTAATTGTTGGCTGGGTTATTTATGGCCCACATTCCTTCGACAAAAAGTCAAATATATTCGGCTGGAGAGCCCTTTCAGCCCGGAAAACTTACATTAAGGTTTTTCAACACGGGCTACAAAAGTGGTAACAAAACTGCTATCTCAGTTCAAAACCCATGTTGAAGGTGAACTATTTCCTTTAAGAAGTATGTACCCTGGGGCGGATCCAGCCCCTCGGTTTGGGGGGGCCAACTTTTTTCCGGCAAAAGGTACCCCCATTTTTTTCTTCACGGATTTGAGCTTTTCACCTTATTTGGCATTAGAGATTAAAAAATGCGATTAAAAAAGGAAAAAATATTTTTTTGGAAGAAAAAAAAAACGGGGAAAAATCGGAAAACACTGTTTAGTTTTTTTGGGGTAAAAATCGGGGAAAACACTTAAAACACACAGAACACCATTACCGTAGCATATAGACACGAAGGTAATTAATAATAACGTTTATCTCATACCAACTCGCAAGGGCGTCACCGATAATTAATTGAGGTGGTCGGCTTGAAATGAACGACAAACGTACATCCGTTTGTCTGCGTGCATGCCTTTGCAACATTTGGTAATGTTTATACCATGTTATATACGCATTTGGTTTGATGTTAGGTATTTTAAGGGTGTTTTAGGGGGCCGATGTCCGCGTCATATCGTTTCGCAGAGTCGCCTTTTTCGGAACCTCGGTAGGCCATGCTTAAACTTGTAAGCCAGCTGAAAAATTAACCCTCGGCCTCAGGGGGGCCTGAAGGCCTCCCTGATGTTTTTTCTGAATCACTTTTACTCCATGCGGCGCATCTTGCTGAAATTTCACTAACTGAGTTGACAACAATTATACGTATGCTGGCAAAATTTCACCTGAAAATTGGTTCAGTCATTCGGAGAAAATGACATTTTAGTGACTATTATAGTTGGTGGAAAAGAACGGTAACTATATTGTAAAAATCGTAGAAAATAGTTTTGCAAGCCAAATTTGCTAACAGAAAGCGACAAAGATCGAAAATACCATTTTAATAGGAAAAGGCCAAAATCGGATTTCCGAATTTGGGGTTTTTTACCCCCTAAAAACTTAAAAATGGGGGAATCAACTAAATATTAAAAATTGTCAAAGATTTTGAACAAACCAAAAATATAAAGTGAGTGAACTAAATAAGGAATTACTCAAAACCAAAATTTTAAAGCAATGACTTGCAATGACTTATTTGTGATTGAGTAGAAACTCTGACGTATTTATTTATTCACTTTTTTTTACTTATTTGAACAGAATACCAACAAAATTGAAATGCATTTCTGTATTTCTGAGCAAACTGGTCTAGGGCCAAGCTTTTATTTACATTATCAATTTCTCATTGGATGTTTTTTGACGGAGGAAACCCCGCTAATTCTTGACGTGATCGAGTCGAGGTCATTCAGTTGACCCTGGAAAGTTCACCAAAATGACCTGAAACCTAAAAAAAATACATACCGTTAAAATTTCTCAGCATGAACAGGCAAAATGCTGGTTCTTACGCGTTGCTCTACGATGCTTTGGTTTGGAAGTAACAGGGAATACCTGCCAGCCCCCCCCCCACCCCCAACTCCGTAAAGGCGAAAGGTGAAAACGGTAAGGCGAGGTTAATATTTATGAAGTGGCCGCTGGGACCAGAAATTACCGTCAAGGAGACCTCTGCATCACTTAATAATAAATTTCCCATTTTCCTAATTTTGTGTAAGCAAATTGCGAAACTGGTGTGAAGCCGCCCAAAGCGGACGCCGATTTTTTTTTCTTCATTTTTTTGCATTGTGAATAGCTGGATTTTGACTGCTTCAAAACTATTTTAACGATAAATTGTTATCTTTCCTCTGGTATCAGACTCACCATGTTAATACCAAATAGTATCAAAACAGTCTGTATTGAATAATGTGGGGGGGCAAAAGGTTTGCCCCACCCTTTTTCGCTTGGGGGGGGCATGGCCGGATTGGCCCCAGGATCCACCCCTAGCGCTGAAAGTTTAATATTTTATAAAGGGAGTGGTATCTGTGGTAGTAATTCAGCCGCCAGGGAGAGAGCTCTGCCAACACTAAATCGTAATTAGCTTTCCTATTTTCAAAATTTGTATAGGCAATTGCCAAACCTTGTGTCATGTCGCGAAGCGGGCGAGCGAAATTTTCCATTTTTTGACTGTGAAAAGCTGGATTTTTACTGCTGCAAAGGCAATTTTTACGATAAATTTTCCATTTGTCCGACCTATTGGGGGGGGGGGCAAATCATAGTCTCAGGCCCTTGGGGGGAAGGGGGTGGGCATGGCTCCGTGCCCTCTGATCGCCCCTGTACTGTAACCTACCTATCGTATATTGCATATCTGAAGCACCTTTTTCTACGAGGTGGTACTTTCATAACAGGATGTTAATTATATCAGCGGATACGCCACAGTGTCACCAGTCATCACGCGTTGTAATTAGATGATGCATATAGCAGCCAGGCTGAAAGGAAACCGGACACAACAGTGACCCGAATGCGTCTCTGTGTAGTCTCGAATTTCGTTGTGGTCTGCCGCCATCATGGTAACCATGCTCAGATGTGGGATACCCGACGAGATGGGCCAAATGACTTATTGCATGCCGCACGTGTGCACCCGTTTTTGTATCTCAGAAACTACTTGCCCGATCGAATTAGATTGGATTCATCATACAATCCCCTCGCACTCACTCGTTCATCGTCATTTCATCGTTCGTCGTTCATCGTTCACTCGGTGGTAAATAACACATTGCAGAAAGAAAAACACTAATAACACTAACAGAAAGCGACAATGATCGAAAATGACATTTTAAATAGGCAAGGCCAACTCGGATTTCCGAAATTTTGTTTTTTTACACCTAAAAACAAAAAAAAATTGTAAAAATTACTAAAAAATCAAAACCTTCAAAAATTTGGAAAAACCGAAAGATAAATGAGAGAACTAAACATGGAAAATTTCAGTTGACCTGGAAGTTCACCTAATGACCTGAAACCTAAAAAATGCAAACCATATGTGGGTATTCACCGATGTCCTTGGGGGGGGGGGCAAAAGATATGTTGGCCCCACCCTTTTTTGCTTTGGGGGGTGAGCATGGCCGGATTGGCCCCTCCTGGATCCGCCCCTGCCTCCCAGGGCGCCCTCCGATACACTTCTAAAGGCACCCGCCAGCATACCTCCCAGGGCGCCCTCCCTAATAGCTCCAGAGGCGCCCCCCGCCTCACATTCAGCGAAGGACGCCTTTGGAGGTATGTAGGGGGTGCACCCTCGGACCTCGGAGATATGTATCTGAGGGTGCTTTTTGACTATGTGGGAGGGTGCCTTTAACATCTCGTTTCGGTGGGCGCCTTTGGAGGTATGCGGGATGGCGCCTTCAGAGATGTATTGGATGGCGCTTTCAGATATGTATTGGAGGACGCCTCCGAAGGTGTATTTGAGGCCGTCTTTGAAGGCATGTAGGAGGTCGCCTCCAGATGTGTATCGGAGGGCACATTGAAAGGTATATGGGAGGGCGCCTTTGGAGGATGTGGGAGGGTGCGCTCTTTAGAGGTATACCGGAGGGTGCCTCTGGAAGTATTTGGGAGGGCGCTTTGAAGGCATGTGGGGGTGGGGGGTGGGGGGGGGGGCGCCTTCAGAGGTGTATAGGAGCGCGCCTTACATTCAGTAGAACGCACCTCATATTCAGCCGGAGCGCGCTTCACATTCAGAGACTAGTGCCTTCTGCGCCCTTCGATGAATGTGAGGCGCATTTCATGAACCGAAGGCACCTTCGGTGCACGAGGAAGCCTTCGGCGCCCAAGAGGGGAGGGGCATGGTGCAGTGACCCCCCCTAAATACGCCCCTGCTCTTGTTAACATACAGCCAGCCTCGCCTTGTCTGGGTAGAAAATGAGCCCGACGGATGCACTTTCCGACTAGGGGAAGTATGAGGCTCCGAGCTACGGCCTGCCACCGTTCTATCCAACCTGGGCCTGGTGGTGGTGTTGGTATCAGCCATGAGTCTGTCATAAGTCGTCAATCCGCCATGTCATGTTTTGTGGGAGCTCTGCGGAGGTGCGTTGCATCCGATGTAGCGACTTAGGGAGAGTGACGATAAAAACGTCATAAGTAAAGTGACACGAGAAACCCGTCCTAAGTAAGCCCAAAATGCATCTTCCTTCACCTCTCCCCTTGTCTCGGCATTCAGGACACACGTGACATCAAGAGTGGCCAAATCGCTATATATGTATTTTGTAATGTGTTTGTCCGCCACACAAGTCATTTCTATTTTCTACTACCAGCTCATGCTCTAGTATATTGTTACAAACAGTTACCTGATGAAAAGCACTGCATAACACGTACAACCTCATCCGTGACGTACGTCCGAACGAATACTCGGTAGCACATTGACAGCCCGCAGGAGGGCAGTAACCGACTAGTACCCCATTCCGTTACCCACGTGACCTCGTTACACACTGTTCACTGGCGTTACGTGAGCTGGCAACATTGAATACACTGGCAGTATGTTACCATACAGACGGTCGTATAAACAAACGCCGCCTTACCATATCCACGATATTGTGGCGGTCACACTTCTGCCTCCCCCGTAACACGCGCGCAACCGCCCATGCGCGTGGCCAGACGGGTGACCGCCCGATGGTTGCCTCTCCGCCCCGGGCTTGAAGGTCAACGACCCCGGCCCGGCGTGACCCGGCGGACGGCGCTCGGGCCCGGCAGTCTACCCCGAGCGAGTGAGGTAAGCGCACGCAACAATATTGATGAGTCGGTTAATATCACTTGCAAGATATGGCTGCACATGTGCGGTTGACACTGCCCGAAACCAGCCATGGCATAAATATACACTATACAGAGAGCATGAGATGCAACCTATACGTTCACGTATGTTAACAAATTGTTAAATGTTTCAATGGGGTCGATTTCCGATATTAAGACGCACGCCGAGCTAAGCTTGTTGCGCGGGCCCCGATTCCACCAACCGATCGCGCAATTCCAGTCAACGGCAGAATTTATAGACGAAAGTGTAACATGCCCTTCTATAACGACTGAGGACGGTCCGCCCGGCTCGCTGACTTCATCTGGCCTTGAACAAGGCCGCAGGTCATCTGGCCAGTGTGGGTCAGCCCTGTAATTCAGCGCTCTCCCGTCTGAGCTACACGGGATGTTGAAGAGTGTTCAGATTACAATGTTTTCATCTTAAAGATTTATCAGGCTCTAATCAGACAGCCAGAGAGCCCCAGAGCTCTCTGGGGCATACGGCAGATGCATGTCGGGAAAATATCGATACTAAATCCCTGGGTCAATGCGGCTTAACCAATGAAACTGTGCAATATGCCATCGTTAATTGTCCCCTGTACCGAAATTCCCTTTCCGTAGATCTCAACATTTACTTTACTTCCGTCCACCCCTCTGAGCTAACAACTCACTATTGAACGGACATCATCTCCCGAGCGGTGGAGACCACGTGGGTGCCCATCACTTTCAAAATGTCTTGGCTTAGATCAGAAGATTGGGTAGAGCCGGTGTTCTAGTTTGGCCTGGCGGTGATGTGGTGGTTGTGGGGACGGCGGTGGCGGTGATGTGGGTGGTGTTGGGACGGGCGTGGCGGGTGACGTGGGTGGGTGGTGGGGGACGCCCGGTGGCGGGTGATGCGGGTGGGTGTGGGGAACGCGTGGCGGGTGATGTGGGGTGGGTGTGGGAACGGCGGTGGCGGTGAATGTGGGGTGGGTGTAGGGCGGCGGTGGCGGGTGATGTGGGGTGGTGGTGGGGACGGCGGTGGCGGGGGGTGATGTGGGGTGGGTGTGGGAGGGGTGGCGGGTGTGTTGTGGGTGGGTGTGGGAACGGCGGTGGCCGGTGATGTGGGTGGGTGTGGGGACGGCGGTGGCGGTGATGCGGGGTGGGTGTGGGGACGGCGTGGCGGGTGAGTGGGGTGGGTGTGGGGACGGCGGTGGCGGTGATGTGGGGTGGGTGTGGGGACGCGGTGCGGTGATGTGGGGTGGTGTGGGGACGGCGGTGGCGGGTGATTGGGGTGGGTGTGGGGACGGCGGTGGCGGGTGATGTGGGTGGGTGTGGGGACGGCGGTGCGGTTGATGTGGGGTGGGTGAGGGGACGGCGGGGCGGGTGATGTGGGCGTGTGGGGACGGCGTGGCGGCTGCTGTGGGGGTGGGTTGTGGGGGACGGCGGTGCGGGTGATGCGGGTGGGTGTGGGGCGGGTGGCGGTGATGTGGGGTGGTGTGGGACGGCGGTGGCGGGTGATGTGGGGTGGGTGTGGGGACGGCGTGGCGGGTGATGTGGGGTGGGTGTGGGGACGGCGGTGCGGGTGATGTTGGGTGGGTGAGGGGAGGCGGTGCGGGTGATGTGGGGTGGGTGTGGGGACGGCGGTGGCGGCTGCTGTGGGTGGGTGGTGGGGACGGCGGTGGCGGTGGGGTGGGTGTGGGGACGGCGGTGGCGGGTGATGTGGGGTGGGTGTCGGGACGGACGTGCGGGTGATGTGGGGTGGGTGTGGGGACGGCGGTGGCGGTGATGGGGGTGGGTGTGGGAGCGGTGGCGGGTGATGTGGGGTGGGTGAGGGGACGGCGGTGGCGGGTGGATGTGGTGGGTGTGGGACGGCGGTGCGGTGTTGGGGTGGTGTGGGGACGGCGTGGCGGGTGATGCGGGGTGGGTGTGGGACGGCGGGGCTGATGTGGGGGTTGGGTGTGGGGGAAGGCGGTGGCGGGTGATGTGGGGTGGGTGTGGGGCGCGGTGCGGGTATGTGGGGTGGGTGTGGGGACGCGGTGGCGGATGAAATGTGGGTGGGGTGTGGGGCACGGGTGGCGCGGTGATGTGGGGTGGGTGGGGACGGCGGTGGCGGGTGATGTGGGGTGGGTGTGGGACGGCGGTGGCGGGTGATGTAGGTGGGTGGGGGCCCGGCGGTGGCGGGTGATGTGGGGTGGTGTGTGGGGACCGGCGGTGGCCGGTGATGCGGGTGGGTGTGGGACGGCGGTGGCGGGTGATGTGGGTGGGTGTGGGGACGGCGGTGGCGGTGATGTGGGGTGGTGTGGGACGGCCGGTGGCGGTGATGCGGGGTGGGTGTGGGGACGGCGGTGGCGGGTGATGTGGGGTGGGTGAGGGGACGGCGGTGGCGGGTGATGTGGGGTGGGTGTGGGGACGGCGGTGGCGGCTGCTGTGGGGGTGGTGTGGGGACGGCGGTGGCGGTGATGTGGGTGGGTGTGGGAACCGGCGGTGGCGGGTGATGGGGGTGGGTGTGGGGACGGCGGTGCGTGATGTGGGGTGGTGTGGGGACGGCGGTCGGTTGAGCGGGGTGGGTGTGGGAACGGCGGTGCGGTGATGTGGGGATGGGTGTGGGGACGCGGTGGCGGGTGGGAATGTGGGGTGGGTGTGGGGACGGCGGTGGCGGGTGATGTGGGTGGGTGGACGGCGGTGGCGTGATGTGGGGTGGGTGTGGGGACGCGTGGCGGTATGTGGGGTGGGTGTGGGGACGGCGGTGGCGGGTGATGTGGGGTGGGTGTGGGGACGGCGGTGGCGGGTGATGCGGGGTGGGTGTGGGGACGGCGGTGGCGGGTGATGTGGGGTGGGTGTGGGGACGGCGGTGGCGGGTGATGTGGGGTGGTTGTGGGGACGGCGGTGGCGGGTGATGTGGGGTGGTGTGGACGGCGGTGGCGGTGATGTGGGGACGGCGGTGGCGGGTGATGAGGGTTGGGTGTGGGGACGCGGTGGCGTATGTGGGGTGGGTGTGGGGACGGCGGTGCGGTGATGCGGGGTGGGTGTGGGGACGGCGGTGGCGCTGCGTGGGGTGGGTGTGGGGACGGCCGGTGCGGGTGATGGTGGGGTGGGTGTTGGGGCGGCGGTCGGCGATGAATGTGGGGTGGGTGTGGGGACGGCGGTGGCGGGTGATGTGGGTGGGTGAGGGGAAGGCGGTGGCGGGTGATGTGGGGTGGTGTGGGGACGCGGTGGCGGGTGATGTGGGTGGGTGTGGGACGGCGTGGCGGGTGGATGTGGGGTGGGTGTGGGGACGGCGGGTGGCGGGTGATGTGGGTGGGTGTCTGGGGACGGCGGTGCGGTGAATGTGGGGTGGTGTGGGGACGGCGTGCGGTGATGTGGGGTGGGTGTGGGGACGGGTGGCGGTGATGTGGGGTGGGTGTTGGGACGGCGGTTGGCGGTGGAGTGGGGTGGTGGGGACGGCGGTGGCGGGTGATGTGGGGTTGGGTGTGGGACGGCCGTGGCGGGTGATGTGGGGTGGGTGTGGGGACGGCGGGTGGCGGGTGATGTGGGGTGTGTGGGGACGGCGGTGGCGGTGATGTGGGTGGGTGTGGGGACGGCGGGTGGGCGGTGATGTGGGGTGGGTGTGGGGACGGCGGGTGGCGGCTCGCTGAGGCGGGGCGTCACATGTGGTGCGGGGGTGAGATCCGAGTCGGGCTGTCAATTCAGCTTTGGTCGGGAGGTGCCATGATTGAAGCGGTTTCCGCTTTTGCACCAATCGGCAGCATATATTTCTATTAAGCGTGTGTGTTATTATATAGAAAATATATTTAAACTCAAAACACCAGCTCTACAATGTCAAAATGCGCTGCAAATATCTCCTCCCGTATACCTCTGTTGCCAATCTCGCTGACAACTAATAACAAAAACCTGACTTCAATGGTTAGTTACACATACACCATGTTATGCTAGTTGCTACCCAGCGCCCACTCAATCGTCACCGAGGTCAGTCACTCCTCCCTCCAACTCGCTATCACAGACCCGTAATGCTTCACCTCACTGTCCCTTACGCTCTCTTCTCTACAAAGGGCCTCAGACACTGCTCCAATCCCTCTGCGAACGGCGTGTGAGCAGTGATGCCCAGCTCAGACAGTCCGCTGATGTCCAGCCGGCAGTCCAGCGGGCGGCGGGTGCCGGCTGGCGGCGCAGCGCGCGACGGCCTCACGTGACCGGACGGCAGGCCAAACAGTGCTGCCATCTGCTGCACCATGGCGTACTTGGTCAGAACCTCCTGGCCACTCCACTGGTATATGCCGCGCACCCCAGCACGGTCCTGCCGGGAGGGGGCGGAGGTCAGCGGAGCGCTCCAGCGCAGCCCTCACGCGACCACGTGTCACGTGAGACCACGTGTTATGAACAGCGACTTCAAATGAGCAAATGACCAGAATATGCTTTGGCATGGAAGCTATGTTGCAGCTGAAAGTTCTGCCATACAGTCAAGATGATCAGACAAATGTGAACCAAAAGCTCTCCGGTCTTGGAAGACCGTCTGTCGTGACCTGCCAGTCCAGTCTGTCCAGACCTGCCAGTACACCGACTGCGCCACTACTGTCACCAAACGGCAGCGCCACCTGCGTGTTTCCCCGCAAAGCGACTGCAGATGACATCGGGCAGAGATGCGTCGTTCGCCGCAATGGTCGTTCTCGGCTCTCGCTGCATCGAACAGGGCAATGCCATTGCCACTACAGAAGCTGAGCAGCGCTCAGAACGTCCGAAACACAACGTGCAAATGTGAAGAGCCTCATCATGTGGATCTTTTGCGAAATAACTATGAGTATAAATCTGTCTCGACGTCTCCACTCACCTCTTTCTGTTTGGCCAGCAGCTGGTAACAGAGCGAGGCCACGTCTCGCACGTGCGCCGGGTAGCGTTTCTCGAGGTCGGTGACGACGCAGCCGGCTGGCGGCGGCTCCAGGAGGCACCGCAGCAGCACCGTCACAGCAGACTCGTCCAGCCGCTCCACAGGGCCGTACAGCACGGGCACGCGAACCACTAGAGCGCCTGGACACAGACAGATACAGAGATAGAGGGCGAATGTCAGGATCCACAGCCACGGTGGTGCAAATACAATGTCTTGCTTTACCAATCCGATGGCGGAGCAAAGTGCATACATAGTATAAGTTAGGGAGGCGGTTGTCAGGAACAACATTCTATGGCTCAAGTCATGCAATATTCTAAGTGGTGAAATATACCTTGAGGGAGCCAGCCAAGGCCACTCGTCCACTTTCGGGTAAGTACGATCGGTGCAACTTTTCATTGACCCTTAAACACATCTTCACACTTTGACATTCACAACTCGTATGCAGCCCGCGAGAAAACACATACCCCCGGCAGCACACAGTCTATGTTTCCGCCGGTCGTGCGCGACTGACCTGGGCAGTGTTTGAGCGTCGCCTGCTCGCCCTCCAGTTTGGTCAGTCCGTACAGGTTGAGCGGGTTGGGCGTGTCGTCGGCCTTGTATGGCGGCGAGGAACCGTCAAACACGTAGTCGGTGCTGATGTAGAGCAGCTGGGCGTTCAGCTCGGCTGCCGGACAGATGTCATACCATCGGTAGGGTGTGCTGCTCCTCAGAGAACAGCCGGCAACAGAGCACACCAAAGTCGGATACGGTAATACAACATTTTACACGACAAACGATATTATTGCCAGCAGGCAAAACATAGCTAATTTGGTGCTGTGCCGCATTTATCAAAAAACTGCATGCAACTAAAAAAAAAAAATCGTCGACGGCAATCCGTATTGCCCGGTGTGCCTGGTCTAATGTCATGCTGAACAAACGGAGACAGCTGTCACAAAACACCTCGTACGCCAAAACGCAAAATACTCAAGCCTTTTAAGCCGACAATGAGCGGATCAGAAGTTGAGCAATACCATGCACTTTGACTCCATTTCACTAAGCCTTCTGCAGGCAGTGGGAGGCAGTTGTCCGGCCTCCCTGCCTTCTGCAGGCTCCACCGTGACTCACCTGCCACCTCGGCAATCACCTGGGAGGCGTGCACGTTCATGCGCCGCGCCGCCTCCGGGTCCGCCTCCACCTGGTCTGGGGAGCGGTACGCCGCAGAGTGGACAATCACGTCCGGGGCCAGCTGACGCAGCTGCGCGCGCAGACCATCACTGTCCAGCAGGTCCACTGACAGCAGGCCGGCTGACACCCTGGACAGCAGCGGAAACATGGCGGCCATCAGCAGACCAGACATTCAAGTGGGAAGTTTGTTATGCTAGGAAGTTGAAACATGGTACCCTGGTCAAGATTAATCGACACATTTTGGGATGCTGTCACTTGCTAATCACCAACACCCAGCACCAAAGTGATATCAAAACTGGTATATCCAAGGCAGGGGAAAAGGGTCATGCACCCTCAAAATATCTGACATTGACCTGAAATTAACACATTTCCTGATAGGGAAAAATAAATATTTGAATTTACTCTAGTTACCCCTATATACGAAATTGATATAATTTGACCATGTTATTAGAGAGTGATCAATTTAAAATTCGAAATACAAAATAAATTTATTTCTGTTATAAAAAATGTAAATTTGGTAAATTTAATGCGTTATTTTTATGAAAAATAAGTTATTCATCAAAAACTTTTGAATGCATCAAGATAAAGAGGTATGGTAAACGCCATGGTACTGTCCTCGTCAAGACACGTCAAATAACATGCAATACGACCTCTTTCTAGGATTTATTGACCTTGACCTGACGTCACGTCAGTTTTTGCTAGCCCATATCGCCGGAAATTAATGACCCAAGTTTATGGGTTATTTTACACGTATAATTCTATAGGCAGCCATTTTCACAGCCTGACCCCATATAATAGCTCACAGGTGACATAACAAAGGTCAAAATGTGACATTGAATAATACAAATGAAAAGGTACCTACGTTTTTAGACTTGGTCTCCGAAATTCAGCGGTGTCTTTTATTTGTCTGTATCTGGTCAATAAAGAGACAAAAAACGTGCCAACTTCAAAATGAAGTAATGAGTTATTTATATTTTGTGAGCTATAAGTCAGTCAAAAATAAAGATACTGATTTTAATTTCGGTTTGGGTATCTTCCATACATAGTTATCCCATATATATATATATATATATATATAATATATATATATATATAATAGTATATAAGTATATATATATTCCATTTTTGTTTAATATCTTCAAAATGTTTTAATTTTGTGATTTTTTTTAAACGAAAAAATCAGTTTGTTTATTTTTGGGGTTAAAAGAGCAAAAATTGCAAATCCGAGATCACCATTGTTAAAGGGACTGTCCAACCTTA
>VOPJ01005773.1:0-15951 GCA_014673585.1 Semibalanus balanoides
AACAAGGCTTCTTTTGGCAAAGCTGTTTTTCACAAATAACATCTTACCTACTAACTAGAGGGAAATGATTTTGTCGCCACATTAATTTCAAAAAGGCACTTCAAAAAGGCACGTCAAAAATATAAATGTTGAAATGGTTAGGTTAACATACAAAAATTACATCATGTGATGACCTAGATAGGTCATGAAAAATGTTGCATATGAAGTATTGCAGCTCGATGAGACAAGCACAGTGATGTCATCCGCTCGTCTCTATTTATATATTATCAAGCATTATTATCAAAACATTGATTATTACCTCAGAGGACCTTGCAAAGGTCACTAAGTAGCAATTGTACCTTGGTCCTTTACCCGCGATTTACTGGGGGCTGTCTATAGCCCCTTTCCGGTAATTTTGCAATATCTCCTACACCAACAGCGTTATTGTCACCAAACCGTCAGTACCTTGTCTAACATCAATTTTATACATGTTAGCAGAAGACAAAGATGAAGCTATGACAGGTCAACCGGATATGACGTCAGAGTGACGTCATGTTCTTCCGTTTTTGATGAAAAATACGGGTTTTCGGATTACGCTGTCAACAGTTTTTTTTATAATAATTGTGTGTATAAAGCATAATTGACCCGGCTATGAAACTGCATATTTTTTCATTCAAAATCTTGACAATTCCAATAACTTTTATTTTTTATCAAATTTGCAAAAATATCATAACAGTCCAAAAACCGGAATTTATATGATTGAGACGAGTCCAATTAATATGTGTAGCAAGTATGAAGTCGTTATCTTCCAAAATGACTGATTTGAGACCTCTCAAATACAAAACTCAACCACTTCTACAGCAAAACCATGCATAAACAATTTATATGTTTTTTGCTTTTTGTTTTATACATATGAAACCAACAATGTTCTTAAGTCATTTTCCGCGTTCTATTCTAAAAAATAACCAACACACATGTGTTAAAACTCCTAATGACCGTAATCAACAGATTGACCTCGTGACCTTAGATGACCTTGGCCTGACCCAAGGTCATCAAAAGATTAGAATGGTACTTAGTAGTGTAAGATACACGAATCATACCAATTCATTAACTGCTTATGCGTTAAACACTGCATTTTGCGCAATAATCTAATCTATCGGACTTTGATGACATGGTCAAACATTTTGTCTTTGTCGTGACCTGTGACGTCATCTATGACCCGGAGAATAACAATATTTTGTTTTCCTTGGCAAATAACGCCTGTCCCCCAGTAAGTCGCGTTAAAGAATATACCCCAGTAACCCGCGGGTTAAGAATGAGCTATATATCATTATTATGAAGTAAATGTTTGGGTCCAATGCATATTTTCTGGATAAGAGGCATTTGTATGTTCTCCCAGTCAATGGGAAGATCACGAAATTGACTCGACCTTAGGTCACCGGTACATCAGCTCAAAAGTCGACAAAATCTAAGCACGCATAACCTCATGAAATAATGCAAGTTGAAACTGATCATTCTAAAATTCAGGCTGTGCTATGACAGCAGACGTTTTTGAGGTGAGGTCGCGTGACTTTTTCCTGGTGACCTAACTTGTAATGCCCCGAGGTAGACAAATCAAGACTATATGTGTAGTGTGTATGACCGATGCCCAGACAGCTGTGTGACATTTGGCGACGCTTCGCGCCGCCGTTGTTCCGCTACTGCTGAAAAACCAGAGGGAGCGGAAATCAGCTCCCGGCCGTGCACGTGTTAGTGACTGAACCTTAATTCGGCAAACGTTCATTAGATGTACAAATTATAGCATAAACTGTATCAAAGCCGTAGAAACTTTCATATTGCAGTAATTAATTTGCACGACAAATACCTTTATATGCGTTGCCATTTACACCTGCCCATGTTGGGGAGTCGTCTGTTTGAAGACTTGAGCACTTCCACTCGAATCTTCACAACTCCTTCCTCCAATTGGATTTCAAATTACGGCGTCTGCAGCGGGTTCGAGCCATTTATTTGGCGTCCTCCGATTCTCCGTAACAGTCATCCTCCGAATTCTCCGTAACAGTCATCCTCCGATTCCCCGGAACGATCCGTTACGTAACCAAACCTTCCGCACATGTCATCTCCGGACTTTTATCCCCCTGAAACACAGTGAACTCAGCTGCTGGTCTCAACTTCCTTTTCCACCCTCGCCACCACAGAACAATACCATATCTCCGTTTTACCGTGCACCATAACCATCGCGGGTCACATCAGCTAAATCCGCTCCAAACGTCGCCGTTTTAACGAATCGACCCAGCCCCTTTGGGAGTGCCCTCGGCACTGCGCTCGAACGCGATGGTCAAATAAAGTGCCAGCACGTCTGGGCGAAGAGTGGCCACCAATCCACACGACGGCTATTGGACGGGTCTTCCAGAACACGCGGCCGTGGCCGGCAGCACTTTGGGTAATTTTGGAAGCCTTTCGAACACGTGACCGGGGCCTTACAAACACGTGACCTAGGCCTTCCGAAAACGGGACCTAGGCCTTCCAAACACGTGACCTGGGGCCTTCCGAACACGTGCCCTGGTGGTGATATCCGTTTGCGAGTCGGGATGGTTCGGGAGACGGGCGAGGAATAACATGCACCTTTAGCTAAAGACGAAGGAACGTCAAGAACAGTGTGTGTGTAGGCTTTGAAACTTAAATCTCCTCTTGCGAAAGCCTCACCCTCAATGCATTGTTTGCAGATTTGAACAATTCTTGCCTTGGTGAACCTTTTGAAAATATAAAAGCTTCCTCAGTAGACAAAAGACAAGTTCTCGCAAGAAATGAACAACAGTGACGGAGCCATTAGCCCTAACCAACCAATCCTCCAACCCATCCCCACCTGTCTATGCCCAAAACCATGATTCTATGAGACACTGCAGGATGCAAAACTGTAGCAGCAGGGCATTTTCTCCGAAATGCCGTTATTCCGACCTGCCAAAAAATAAGCCTCAAAGTCGACTCTCGAAACATATCATACTTAGTGATGTACACCTACTTCTATTTCAAATTGGTACTTCTAGCATTAATACTCATCACGTCTAAGCGAAGTTGCCGGAAGACTGAACGGTTGGGAACGTTTAGCAGTTCACGGAGAGAACGCGAGGAACTGTAAATAACCGTTGATCCTGGTAGCGCTATCCATCTCCAGTCCCATCCCGTGCCGTCTGACAGCTTTATTGCCCACAAGTAGCGTTCACTCACCGTCCATTGAACACGGCCAATGTTCAATGGCCGCTGATCAGCCGTCACAGAGGCCAGCTTCAGCCGACACAGAGGCCAGCTTCAGCCGACACAGAGACCAGCTTCAGCCATCACAGAGGCCAGCTTCAGCCGTCACAGAGGCCAGCTTCAGCCGACACAGAGGCCAGCTTCAGCCGTCACAGAGCCAGCTTCAGCGACACAGAGGCCAGCTTCCAGCCGTCACAGAGACTAGCTTCCAGCCGACACAGAGGCCAGCTTCAGCCGACACAGAGGCCAGCTTCAGCCGTCACAGAGGCCAGCTTCAGCCGACACAGAGACCAGCTTCACAGAGGCCAGCTTCAGCCGACACAGAGGCCAGCTTCAGCCGTCACAGAGGCCAGCTTCACAGAGGCCAGCTTCACAGAGGCCAGCTTTAGCCGTCACAGAGGCCAGCTTCAGCCGTCACAGAGGCCAGCTTTAGCCGTCACAGAGGCCAGCTTCAGCCGTCACAGAGGCCAGCTTCAGCCGTCACAGAGGCCAGCTTCACAGAGGCCAGCTTTAGCCCGTCACAGAGGCAGCTTCGCCCGTCACAGGGCAGCTTTAGGTCACAGAGCCAGCTTCAGCCGTCACAGAGGCCAGCTTCAGCCGACACAGAGGCCAGCTTCAGCACGTAGCCTGACAAGTTTCGAGGCTACGTTTTCCTCTCCCGGCCCGAACGCTGACCTCAGCAAGGGACGCTAACACCAGCACGGGCCCTGAGGCTACGCCAATGGACACCAAAGGCGACCTGGGCCGCGTTCATTGTACTGCGGGCCTTCCAATCGGCGTGGATCACATTTCCGTCACCATGTCCGGCCTCTCGCTCTTCCAGAGGTTGTTTTTTGCGTCGTCTTTCTTTTCTTTCTCTGACCCTGCGGATGTGTGGTGTGAGTAATTCTCTATTGTCCCTCTCTTGTTCTCTTGTTCTCGGGATCCAGCCAATCACAGCTGTCTGAGCATTGTTTTGGTTCTGCTGAGTTTGCAGCGGAAAAGGCGATCCGATCGCAGTATTCCTCTCATCTACCTACCCCGCCCCCGCCAACCTCCGCCCTGCCCCCGCCCCCGCCCAGCCCCACCCTGCCCCCGCCCAGCCCTGCCCTGCCTCACCCCCGCCCACCTCCCAGCCCCGCCAGTCCCGCCTCCACCTGCCTCCTCTCGTAAAAAGTATCTGTCGGTAGGCCGCCCTGACGGCGGCGGTCCGAGATGACGGTCGAATGCTGCAATCCAGGTTAGCGGGGAGATGAGACTGGGGACGACATCGAATTCCACTGACACTGTGCTGGGTGTTGGCTGTAATGCGGGGAGCATTGGGGCCGGGGACCGACAAATCGAATTACACCGCATAGTGCTTGAGGTGTTGTGGTAATGCGGGAGAGGGCTGGGGCGAACATTCGAAGTTCACGACACTGTGCTGGTGTTGTGTAAGTGCGGGAATGGGGCTGGGGACGATCATCGAATCCAACGACCTGTGCTTGAGTGCGTTTTGTTAATGCGGGGATGGGCTGGGGACGACATCGAATTCAGACACTGCTGTGAGCGTGTTCGTGTGTAATGCGGGAGGATGGGCTGGGACGACATCAAATTACGACACTCGTGTTGAGGTGTTGTGTAATGCGGGGCATGGGCGCTGGGGAACGAATCGAATGTCCACGACACGTGTTGAGGGTGGTTTGTGTAAGTGCGGGGAGATGGGGGGCGGTTGGGGACGACATCGAATTACGCGAACTACCGTGCTGAGGTGTTGGTGTAAAATGCGGGGAGAATGGGGCTGGGAGAGGACATCGATTCAACGACAACTGTGCTGAGGTGTTGTGTTAATGCGGGGAGATGGGGCTGGGGACGACATCGAATCACGACACTGTGTTGAGGTGTTGTGTATGGGCGGAGATGGGGCTGGGGACGAACATCGAATTCACGACACGTGTTGAAGGTGTTGGTATGCGGAGATGGGCGCCTGGGGACGACATCGGAATTCACGACACTGTGTTGAGGTGTTTGTGCAAACTGCGGGAGAATGGAACTGGGACGACAATCCGAAATCACGACATGTTTTTTGAGTGTTGTGTATTGCGGGAAAAGATGGGCTGGTGGACGACTTCGAATTACACGACACTGTGTTTGAGGTGGTTGTGTAGTTGGGAGAATGGGCTGGGGACGACATCGAATTCACGACAACTGTTCTGAGGTGTTTGTGTAATGCGGGAGAATGGGCTGGGGACGACATCGAATTCACGACACTGTGCTGAGCTGTTCTGTGCTAATGCGGGAGATGGGGCTGGGCGGACAATCGATTCACGATCACTGTTGCTGCAGGTGTGGTATGCGGGAGATGGGGCCTGGGGACGACCATCTGAATTTCACCGACAACTGTGCTGAGGTGTTCGTGTAATGCGGGAGATTGGGGCTGGGGACGACCATCGAAATTCACGACACTCGTGCTGAAGGTTGTTTGTGTAATGCGGGAAGATGGGCTGGGGACGACATCGAATTCACGACCAACTGTGCTGTGGGTGTTGTGTAATGCGGGAGATGGGGCTGCGGACGACATCGAATTCACGACACTGTGTGAGGTGTTGTGTATGGCGGGAGATGGGGCTGGGACGACATCGAATTCAAGACACTGTGTTGAGGATGTTGTGTAATGCGGGAGATGGGCTGGGGACGACATGAATTCACAGGACACTGTGGTTGAAGGTGTTTTGTGTATGCGGGAGATGGGGCTGGGGGACATCGATCACGACACTGTGCTGAGGTGTTGTGTAATTGCGGGAGTGGGGCTGGACGACATCGTTCACGATCATCTGTGTTTGAGTGTTGTTGTAATGGGAGGTCGGTGATTGTTTTTGGCCTAGTTCCAGGATCAAGCTGGTGACAGCTGTAACTATTTGAAACATTTTCAGTGTCGTTTTGTATTTTGAAATGGCATATAGTTTCCAGTGGGATTGTATGTATTTGAGTCGTATCCTGCACCTTGTGTGTATAGTAATCATGAGAGAAATCGGTTTGGTGGAAGCCAGCGATGCTCGTTAGTGGTTATGCAGGACCCGTATTTTCCTAAATGCTCGAACATAGTATCAATAAAGCATAGCTTAGCTTTACTTTTAATAATGAGTGACAGTGCAGCTTGCTGCTGACATGTAAGGCAGTTTGTTGCTGACATGTAAGGATTATGGGCCCCGTCTCCAGCCTCTATCGATTCTGGAGCAGCTACGAGCGAAAATTAACTTGATAAGCCTTGATCGGGACCTATTGTGGTATGCTGAATATGGTATCAGCTTGGTAGGTTATATTTCGCGATTACATTCGACTAGAGGCGCGAATGTGCTTCAACCGTACATCCTTAAATTGTTTCCCTAGACTTTTATGGGTGTGTTTGTAAAATGCTTCATTTCAACCAAGAAAAGATACATCTCTTAATATCCGGAGTGTTTGTAAACGGCGTCAATGTTTGAATTTTCGAATTTGAGTGAAAAGTCACACTCAATGATTGCAATGTAAACGGTATATAGGATCGAGCTGAGCAAATGAGGCAAATTCAGGTGCCATGCAATATTAAAAATCATGTAAACATCAGACGAATATGTATAATTTTTTTCCACTTTTCATTAGGAGTTTCCAACCTCTGAAGATACTTTGCAGTGGCACAGCTGGAATAAGGGATTATTTTCTGCATAAAGATATTCCAAATCGCTTTGAGTAGCACGATCATATGTCGCCGTGTGATCTAACCCTTTCGGTCCCCCTTGGCCTACTCCGAATCCTACTCCGACTCCTACTTAACTCCTACTCCGACGCTAATTCACCGCCATCAGTGTCTCACTTCTAATTTCAGTGACTAACTGTAACGAATTACCGTTCGTTTTCAACCTTACCGCTCATTTTGGTGAAACTACGCTCCCTCTCACATAGGTTCAATTGAGGTTCAGAAGTAGCTAAAAACTATAGATCCATAATTAATAAAGGCGTGTGCGTGTTTTTGGCTCAAATGGAAGCTTAAATAATATTGTAACACATTACATTGATAAAAATATGTTTTGACAGAATATGGGACCTGTGACGTCATATCATATATAATCATTTAAACGCTTTGCTAATTGATGGTAACAGACATATCTTGTTTGACACTTTGTCCTTGTTAAGGATGAAATCAAACTACATAGCCATTCTACGTTATGGTTCTGACACAGCCAGAGGTCATCCCAGGTCACCAATGGCCTTTTAATGTTTTTAAATATCTTCCAACGAAAGTTGGTCATGTGAGGTCGTCCAGTTGCAATGTAGGACGCCGATTTCGAATGCAATGTTCATGCTGCACTATTTCATTCCTTTCAACCAATTTCAGCTCAGTTTAGTTTGTTTGGTCATGGTATATGATCAATTGTAGACTGAAGTCTGGACCACACATAGACCTCAAATAGCAACCGCAAACATTTCGCCGCCTTCTCGCTCGATGGAAAGATCTTAGACACAGTTGAATGGTGTATGCACATTCACTGCATACTGCACACCATATGTAGAGCGATGACATTAGTGTGATTTTAAATAAATAACAGCTAGCAGCCATGCGAGGCGCAGCGCCTCCCACTCAACAAATGCCCACAATGTCATTACACATTTGTCATGACATATCAGTAGAAGAGGCCTCTCCTGCTCATCTGAAAAAATCCTTGCTCACAAAGCCATGCACTTGCCACTCTGTTTGACTACGGTATTTCAATTTATTTTGGCGTCTTTAACGCGTCTTGTTGCTCCTTACTTGTGTTGAAATAATAGTATGTGCAATTTTTGCTCATTTTCATAAACGAAATATTCAGATGTGATAGCTGTGCTTTAGCATTTCTAGTTGATGCTGCAGGTAGTCTCACATTGGTACCTGGGAACCTAACTGCAGCGAAGAGTTGTCCCGCGGTGTGGGCGTTTGGAGCTCCCTCCGACACACTGTCCGACAGACTCGTATCAGAAATGTACGAAGCATGTGTAGCAGCAGAATTGTCTTCTTTGTCAACAACATTACTAGAAGGTTTTTCGTGTAGGGGTTGTTCCTCTAATGTGGCGTTGTTCCTGTCGGATACAATTTCATCCAACCATCGTTTTTCATACGCAATTCCTTCGAAACTTCATTCCACATCCCTTAGGAAGTTGCTATTAACAGAATGTTTAATGCTGAACTTTTGACCGTGTGACAAAATATGCTCTGTAGCAGAGTCCAAAAGAAGGGATAAAATGTCTTTCACTCCTTTGATGTCAGAAGCTTAATGCGCCAGCGCATGATTTGGTTTGAATTTCTACATTTCCCGATCTCCAAGCTGGCTTCGAAGTTTTAACTCGAAAAACTTCTTCTCTAACCTTGGGTGTTCAAAACAATAGTATTATTAAATATCTTCCTGCACGATAGCAAAGTAATTTGTGCCTTTGCTTGCTTCAATCAACATCCAAAAACTCTAGAAGATAAGTTTTACAAGACTTCGCTCCCTATAGCCACACTGTGTATCATTGAGGCTTGACGAGTTCATTTTGCTCCAAGAATTTAACAACCTTATCATTGGTGATTGATTCAAGCACCTCGCAAACTAATGAGGCCAGACCAGCCGGTGGAAAGTTTTCCTCTTCACTGTTTTACTCTTCCTTTTTATGGATAGAGTTGTTGCTTGAAGCAGGGAGTTAGTTCAAAGCTGCTATTTGAAGCCGGCCGATATTCAAAGTTTGTCTCATGTGAGAACTGCGACGATGGCAACTTCCATACGTAGCGGGGATTTTCAGCCTCAGCGCATCTGAATAGCAGTACGAGGAGAATACCCGAGCAGGTAGTGCAGTGGTGCGCTTGATCCAGCCAAACTTTGTCCCGACTCGAGCCAGCAGAATCAGCCCCAAGACACATCGATTGATGGTATCGGTGACTACCGAGGAAACGAAGTCGGAACACCGAGGAAACAAATCCGGAACACCGAGGTATTAAAGCCAAAAAAAAAACAGAAAACAAAGCAAAAACACCGAGGAAACAAAGAATGAATATCGAGTAAACAAAGACAGAACACTGCAGAAACAAAGCCAGAACGCCGAGGAAGCAAAGCCAGAACGCTGAGGAAACAAAGCCAGAACGCCCAGGAAACAAAACCGAAACACCGAGGAAACCAATTCAGAACATCGAGGAAACAAAACTAGAACGCCTAGGAAACAAAGCCAGAATGCCGTGGAAACAAAGCCAGAACGCCAAAGACACAAAGCCAGAACACCAATGAAGCCGCTGCTAATTTAAATGTCAATATCAACAGCACTTATATATATCTGAAATTATTTTTCGAACCAGAACGCCATAACGAACAGAACGAACGTTGTATATGGACGTTCGTTCTGTTCCATATTCTACTCCATATTCTACTCCATTTCCATATTATACTTCCATATTCAGCAGCCACCGACGGGAGGCTGCTGAAAAAAATATTGTTCAAATGGCAATGTCAGAAGACTGTTTTTTTTTTGTTTGTGTGTGTATGTAGTGCAGTGGCGGCGCCACCATAGGGGCAGAGGTGGCAGACTGCCACCCCTGCCATGACTACCCCCTCAAATTTTAGCCCACCGACAACTTTTTACTAGTGCTGTTTTGCCAAAATTGTGAATTTTGGTGGCTGTGAAATATGGAACAGTTTACAGTTCCCTATGTCGGCCAATCCAAATTGAAGCCAAGTTAGCCTTATTGGTTTTCAAACTATGCAATATAGTATATGGTCATGACCATAAAATTGAAGAAATTGTCTGAAACTTTCGATCTGTATCGGGTTATATACCTTGACTTATCTAACCGAGAGCACGGCAATGCAACAACTGTGCCGGCACCACTGGGCGGGCAGTCAACAGTACGGCGCACTGGCATCTGAAGGCGGCAATAGGCGGCTGGGAAGGCGGGACGGACAGGACAGGAACAGAAAAGGACTGGGCGGGACAGAGGTGGGGAGGGCGGAAGACGTGGGGCAGAGGCAAGACAGGACAGGACAGGACAAGGCAGGGGGCAGGGCAGAGCAGAGCAGAGCAAGGCAGGGCAGGGCAAGGCAAGATGGGACAGGGCAAGACATGGGCAGAGGGCAGATTTAGAGGTGGGGCAGAGTATCGCAGACGCGTAATATTTCAATAAAAATATAAATTAAAGTAAATTTGACCTGAGCTCTGCCGTGATTTGCACAAACCACAAACTGCATGGGGGATAACCTGCGATATTGAAAATCACACGGTGTAGCGATGAGCGAAACAACATGTTAGATAGCTCAAAACAAGCTCTAACCAAAGTATGCTGGCTATTTTATACAGGTCTAAGGTCAGGTCAATATTTCCAATCCAGTGTGCCTTATTTCCCCCCACTAACTTGGACGAGGAAGTGGGTCCAATCTAGGGAGAAATCTGTATTTTGTGGATTTTGATGGTACTTCAAGCGGATTTCTCAGCTTAGCCCCCCCAAACTTTTCTGGAAATTTACGCCCTTGTGCGGATATGCCATGTTACAATCGGCAATAAGAATACATGCGCCAAGATCGACAGAATCTTGTCCGACAGGAGAACCCATGTGCCGAACTGTTGGAGGCTTATAACAAACTGCATAATTTCTGCCTTATCTGTTTTGTCTGTTATTAAAAGTTAGCTACCCTATCATTATTACAATGCTGAACCACTTTTCTACGAGGCAGGTACTTTCCTACAGGATATTATTTATATCGCGAATACGCACAGTGTCACAGTCATACGCGTTGTAATTCGATGTGCATATAGGCAGCCAGACTCAAAGGAAAGGGAAACTGGACACAACCATAACAAGGAAACCACACACCACTAATATTATATATATATGTTATATAGTGGTCTGTGGGAAACTCAAAGAAAACCGTATCGTTCTGTTGCGGTAAGTTATTTCCGGAAAAAATTTTGTGTGGGGTGGTCTGCCGCCATCATGGTAATGCCTCAGATGTGGGATACCGACGATGGTTCAATGACTTATTGCTGTGCGACGTGTGCACTTGTTCTTGTATTCAGAACTACTGGCCCAATCGAATTGGAATTTCATCATACATTCTTTGCATCGCTGTTCATCGTCATTTTTTAGAGGTTTTACTTGGTGGCTTTACTGGTAAATACACTTAAATTAAGGACAAATAAGGTGTGTTTTAATTATTGTTTTGGTGCGAGTTTTTTATACATTTTATCTCCGTATGTTTTTCCCAGCAGAGGATGCCCATGCAAACCTACCACTATCACAAATTTTGCACTCCTGTCAAAAATCCGTGGTGGCGCCTGATGTAGTGGCGTCGCACGGGGGCAACTCGCCCCCCCCCCTTCGACCCCTGATTTGGGACCCCCTGAGATCGATACAGATGCGAGGAGAGTTTGAGGCTGGGAAACATTAGGTGGTAGGTTGAGCACTGAACAGTGACCACGGAGATTTGCCCTTCGACAATCAATATACTATTTTCACGCGTTAGATTCCAAAGAATTCCACACAAAATGTTCAGTATCTGTGGTCCCAAGCATAGTTTATCATGGGTGCCTAAACCCCAAGCCCAGCCCAGCCGAAGCCCATGAACACCAAGCCCAGACCCATTCAAATTCATAATATTGAGGCCCATGCCCGGTCCAGCCCATCCATATTAAGCAGATATTTATTTGCACGAAATTCGCAACCATTATCCTAACATATTTACTTGCATGCTATTAACGAGAAATAACATTACGCACCTGTGTATTGCTGTGGCTTTTGACTCATCGGACACTTTTTAGTCAACATTGTCATACTTGATCAGAGTTTGGATCGGACATGATTTGGGATTTTAAATCTTTCACCATTGCTATGTATTTACAATGATTTAGTGTTCTCATATAATTGCGAAAATGTATTGTTTACGTGTTCTATATCATTTATTAACATATTTACCTGGTTAAACATATGGTTGTCAAGTAATAAAATAACGGCTAGCGACATAAATAAGAAATGTCATACCCATGCCCACCCAGTACCCATGAAAAGTAGAAAATGCCATACCCAGCACAAGCAATCGGAAGAATTGAGTGGGCACCCATGGGTGCATCCGATCCATGACAAACACTGGTCCCGATCCCATCCAAATTATTTGATATTTATATACTGTTACTATGATCTCAGTATATCTAAGATCAAGCTTCTTAACTATATCTATTTTGGGAATCACCTCATAAGTCTGGTAAAGTGGTAGCCAGGACGCTTAAGCCAGGGGCATGGTCAACACCTGTACAAACAATTTACAACTAGATAAATGCGATTATCCTTGACGCTCCTAAACCATACTGCCCCCCCCCCTCTCGCTACCACCCACCCCACCACACCACCAGTCAGCAACATATGGCTGAGGAGCGAAATTTAATTATACCACTAACATGCCCCCTGAGAAAAGTAATGTTGCCCCCATCCCCCGTCAGCCTAAAAATCCTGGCGACGCCACTGTCTGTCTGTCTGTCTGTCTGTCTGTCTGTCTGTCTGTCTGTCTGTCTGTCTGTCTGTGGCACTCATGCTTGCAGTCTACTGTGGTAGTCCGGTTACCCATTCCTAACGCTTATAATGTCCACTCTCCTGCAGAATATTCGCCACCGTGCGAGCCAATAACGCTAATAATGTCCACTCTCCTGCAGAATATTCGCCACCGTGCGAGCCGTGCTAACAATGTCCACTCTCCTGCAGAATATTCGCCCGACCGTGCGAGCTCGTGCTAACAATGTCCCACTCTCGCTGCAGAATAGTTCCCACCGTGCGAGCCGTGCTAACAATGTCACTCTCCTGCAGAATATCGCCACGTGTCGAGCCGTTGCCTACACAATGTCCACTCTCCTGCAGAATATTCGCCACCGTGCGAGACGTGCTAAACAATGTCCACTCGTCCTGCCAGAATATTCGCCAGCCTGCGAGCCGTGCTAATAATATCCACCTCCTGCAGAATATCGCCACCGTGCGAGGACGCGTGCTAACAATTGTTCCACTCTCCTGCAGAATATTCCCACCGTGCGAACGCAATAACGCCTAATAATGTCCACTCTCCTGCAGAATATCCGCCACCGTGCGAACCAATAACGCATAACAATGTCGCACTCTCCTGCAGAATATTCGCCACCGTGCGAAGCCGTGCTAATAATGTCACTCTCCTGCAGAATATTTCGCACCGTGCGAACCAATAACGCTATAATGCCACTCCAACTCCTGCAAGAAATATTCCGCCACCCGTGCGAGCCCGTGCTAACAATGTCAACTCTCCTGCAGAATATTCGCCACCGTGCGAGCCGTGCTAACAAGTCCACTCTCCTGCAGAATATTCGCCACCGTGCGAGCCAACACCTTCGGCCAACAGCACCAACACTCCGAGGAAAATAAGGTCACAACAAGAAGGTGTTCTGTGAACCGCCGCCAGTCCGAGGCCAAGCTCAGGTAAGTTCTGTTCGAACTAAAACGCAAGGAGAAAATCTGGACACAATTTCTTTGAAACTGGGCAACAACCCTTCACAAGACATAAGCACTAGTTGATCCAGGGGTAGCCTGGATCCATAGCCCCTGTAGCTCAGTGGGAGAGCGCTGGTCTTCTGATCTATCTCGGTAGTGGCAGCTCGGGTTCGAGTCGTTTCGGTGCTTGCTTTTTGCTCCTGACTGGGATGGCCTGCGGCCGGTGCACAGAAGGGCCTTTCGCCCCGTATCCTGCTGAAATGACGAATGTGAAGGTCGAGATTTTCCTTTCAAACTGCAATGCTCGGAACCAAAAATATCTGAATTTTTCGAATCTGGCATTGGTTTACTCTGTAAACCTTGGTAAGCATATGTAAAGTGCGATCGAACCTGAAGTTTGTTGACGGAAGCGCATGTAATTAAGATGTAATATGTAAAGGTAACTTTATATATAAAGTTTTGAAAGACGGCAAATGACGCTTCGGACCATGCCAGCCGTAGTCGGCCAGAATGTTGAAATGCTGTCCCACACAGAAACTGCGCCCAACTCGGTGCCTTTGGATGCTACAGCCAATTTGAAATGATGAAGTGTTATGGTGAGGTCAATACCAGGCAGGTTAGGCCTATTTCCCTGCGGGGCAGAACCCCGTTGGTTTTGTAAATATATTAGCCCTTAAGTGGGACAAACCTTTAAAAAAAAAAAATGAATAGCGCGTGTTGTGCCAAAACTTTGAAAAAATCAGTTCAGCAAAGGCGTTGCCCCATTCCCCCCCTTTGTTTTGCTCTCAAAACATGCGCAATTGATTCCTTTTTCGATATGCCGCAGCGGGTTTTGCTGCGGATGACAGCTTAGCCGTCATTAGGCCTGTTTACACCGCACTAAATATATTCCGCGGAAAATTTCCAACGGAATTTCTTTCTACATTTTCGGCCGTAATTTCCTTAGATTTTGGGTACCGTTCTTCCGATCTACTTCTTAACGCGTGTCCTGCTCGCGTGTCGTTTGCTGCGCCAATGCGACGTAGATGAAATTAACGGCCGAAAATGTAGAAAGAAATTAACGTGGAATTTTCAGCGGAATATATGTGGCGGTGTAACAGGCCTATTAATTAATTCCGGCTTAATCGGAAAAGGCCCCAGCTGTGCGGGGTGGCAGCGTCGCACTCCATCAAGGCCCAGGTGACGTCCAGTGAGCGGGCGGACCGTGTCCAGGTATGTCGGGCACGTAAAACTTTCGTCTCTAAATTCTGTCCGGCGAGCAGGAATTGCACGATCGGGTGGTGAGGGTCAGGGCCTGCGCAACAAGCTCTGCTTAGCGGCGGGTCCTGACCTCGAGAAGTCCATCCATACAAAACATTCTGGACTAAATTTATATAATAATATAAATAAGGGCAACCAGGCTGCTCGATGGCCATCAAAAACCTGGAGGGGACCGGGGGGACCAACATGTCCTTTGCCCCCCCCCCAAACGTTAACAATTCATTGTAAAAATTGTCTTAACAGCAGTAAAAGATCGGAATCTAGCTATCCACAGTGAGAAACTAAAGAAAATGGCGCCGCTTCGTGGTATGACACAAGTTTTGCTATTGCTTATACAAATTTAGAAAATGGGAAAATTAATTCGATTAAGTGTCTGTGGCAGAAACTCTCCTTGGCGGCAATTACTGGCCCCAAGGCCTATTCCTTTCATAAAATATTAACTTTTAGGTGGACTTCATGTTTAGCTAGTCTCCCTAGCTCCTAAAAAGGCAACGCGACCACAAAGACGCGGACATCGGCACCCGAAAGTTGCACCAGTGGTGCCCAGCCTGCTGGACCGAAAGCTAAAAGTGGGGACCAGGCCAGGACCCTTTCTCACAAGCCATCTCCCCCAGGCTCCTCCAGATCCACAGAGTCCATTTATGCGCGTAAAAGTCGTTCTGCCTCTTGCTGCTTTCAAACTCTTTGCACTGTTACCAGTTGCTTGTTACAGTTTGGTTCATATGTATACAGCTTTTATTATGTTATGTTACACTGACCACTGACTGCCACCGGTCATCGTGATTTACCATCCAAGGCTAATGTATATGAAAAGCTACCTTCATTTAAAAATATTAAATTGCCCTGTGCAGCCAGGAAAAGGGATCCAAGGAATGTGCAACCAGGAAAAAGGATACCTGATGCTTGGTTTTCATATAAAAGTTTCGTTTTCAACGATCTAAAATTAGCATTATAACGCCTCTCTGCGGCGTCACATCTGTGGACAACGTTCTAACGAAGTCATCATCATCGTCTTCAGTTTGACG
>VOPJ01005775.1:0-15928 GCA_014673585.1 Semibalanus balanoides
AAAATGAGGGTACCTATATTTTTTCGTCATTTCAGCCGACCCCCCCCCCCCACTCAAAAATCCTCGGCGACGCCCCTGATAACACCTACTTCACATCTCGTATCAGTAATTTTTCATAATATAGGCGCATCGATAATACTTCATAATATAGATGGCTAGAAGCTGCTGGCTCCTGACTCCAACCCATCTCCAACTCCAACCAACCCATCTTCCAAGGCAATATAAATAAGGTGAGGGCGTCTGAGCTCGGTCACATGACCGATTCGGCGCACGAGCGCTTGTGGCGAAGGCGCTATCCAGTTGTTTGGGTCCATCGCGTTTTCGCCGGCAATGGATAACAATGGTTAATCTGAACATTTTTTATGAAATGATTTTGTATTACTTTATCTGGCCACTTTTTCCAAAGAGACGCATTAGTTCATGAACATAACTAGTTTTGCTTTTTATGGTGGTAAATATTTATTATTATAATTTAATTGATAATTAACAACAGTTTCAATCTTAGCGAAATCCTGGGTCCAAAGTCACGTGACTGACGCCCAACACCTGTTTTTTATCAGCCCACACCGGTACCAGTTGGCAGCACTCGGGCGTTTGGGCGCTCAAAAACTACTAAACCATAGGGTTCCCGTGTTAAAGCGACGATTTTCAGAAGAGTCTGGGTCGTAACCTATGGGACATATTTAAATTCGGACTTCTGCAATATATAGCTATGAGGCTTGGCTACAATGTTTCCATTTACCACTTTTCGATATTCTGGGCACAAAGAGGTGAAATGGGCTTGGGGGTTAAAAATATCGGAGCACCCAATGCCGACTGTGGCGTAGCATGGAAGTGGCGACTGCAGCGTCATCTATAATGCTAGTATAAAGGCGCTTAGTTGTTTTGATTACCGCTGCCATATGCTACCAAAGATACTGAAATATATCCTATTTCGACTATGCTTCAGTAGATTTGCTAGAAGTGAATTCAATAAATTAAGAGTTAATCTATGGAAATGCAAGTTAATGATACAATACAATACTGTTAATTTATCATAGACAAAATATTTTTCAAAACAAATGTATGTTGTCTAATTCATTTGGGCGCTACATTCCTTACCGTTCTACCCGGTTTCTAGTTACCCTGTTTTTTTTTCTAGAATAATGACTCATTCAAAAAGTGGTGGAACAATGATTTTCGAAATAATAATTGAACCCCTATGTGGCAAGCTAGTACAGTACGAGCCTATAATAACAATTGGTATTGCAGTCACATTTATTTTTGTAAAGTTATTGCACTTGAAAAAGGTGTGTTCTTCTCGATTTAGAAATTTAATAGTTTATCTGCCTACCTTACAGTTACTATCCATCAGCAGGACCCAATAGATTTATACACAGGCTGGTCAAGAAACAGTGTTAGTTGTGTTAGTCAGTGTAAGCCTCGTAGCATCTAAATCTTAATGCACCGAAAAGGTAGAGTAAATTCTTCACTGTATTTGGATACAACAATGTGAGTCATTCGTGTGCATTGTGCACCAATCAGCTGTTATTCCTTTCTGGCGTTACCTGAAATAAACATTAACATCTTCAACAACTATACAGAGTGTTTCATGGGTGCCTAAACCCCAAGCCCAGCCCAGCCGAAGCCCATGAACAATAAGTCCAGACCCAGACCAGACCCATTCAAATTCAATAATATTGAGGCCCATGCCCGGTCCCGGCCTATGCATATTAAGCAGATAATTATTTTCACAAAATGTGCAACCATTAATTCTAACATATTTACTTGCATGCTATCAACGATAGAAATAATATCAACGCACCTGTGTATTGCTGTGGCTTTTGACTCATCGAACACTTTTCGGTCAACATTGTCATACTGGATCAAGACTTTGGATGCGGACATGATTTGGGATTTGCAATCTTTCACCACTGCTAGGTAATTACCATGATTTATTGTTCTCATGTAATTGCCAAAATTTATTGTTTAAGTGTCCTTTTACCTTTATCATTTATTAACATATTTACTTGGTTAAACATCTGGCTGTCAAGTAAAAAATAACGGCAATTGACATAACTAAAAAATTGTCATACCCATAACTTGAACTGCCCACCCGCAGTAGGGTAGAGTGGGGTTTCAGAAGCGCCCATGGTCGTAAAACGCCACCATCATATTTCCGTAGCCATTTGACATTTCCAGCAAATCCTGTATAGCTGTTTTTGAAGAACATTGGTAGACTTTGCTTACATGCCATTTTCTGGAGCGCTAGCTCTGTTGCTGAGATTGTGCGGCGAGTGTAAGTGTTTCTCCGACTTGGGGGGGGGCAAAAACATGCTTTTGCCCATCGACTTTTCGCTTGGGGAGGGCAATTGCCCATTTTGCCCCCCCTGGATCCGCCTCTGGCTGTGGGCGTTCTGCCCCATAGCTGGGGCAAAACGCCCGATTTGCAGGGTTCGGAATGTTGACAATTTACGTATATAAGCAGGCACGCTACGCCGTTTCGATTTATTATTCGAAGAAATTACATTTAATGATCTACCATGACATGTCTTTGCCTTTCCGGAACATCCATTAGGAAAGGAAATATGTGGCCGAGACCGTTGGGGTGGGTGCTTTGCCCCACCCTACCCTACCCATGCAAAGTCGAAAAATGCATACCCAGCCCAGACAATCGGAATAATTGAGTGGGCACCCATGGGTGCACCCGATCCATAAAAAAACACTGGTGGATGGGTCCACACCTGTATAATTATAGATATGCACAACGACTTAGCTCTGCGCCAAAATGGCCCTCGCCTTGTATCTTAGTTGAATCATTTTATAAATAGAATCGACGGAGTCACATGATATCTACTTCTATCACATGAGATCTTCTTTATTTAAATGTCTTACCACGCATAATTAGCGAAATAAATGGCATACGCACAAGATTTCCGCCCGTGTGGCCTCACATTCTGAACAAAGACACTGACGACGCCTGCAAGCACAAGAATGACGCAGCGCAGGAACTGCTCGCTGGTGCTGATAATCAGCTGACCGGCAGCCTCGCTCAGATACCGGGCAGGAGTGTGGCTGGTGGCGACACCCTTTCATAGTAGGTAGCGCTGGCGGAGTCCGCTGGCTACAGGTGGCGCTGGCGGAACCCGCTGGCGCTGCTAAAATATGGCCACTTTTATGGATTTCATACCGCGTGAGACCCCGTTTTTTGGTGATAATTTGTTAAGAAATGGCCGAATCCGAATCAAATTTTGGCAGTCAATTTCAGCTTATGTGCCGATTTCTGTCCGTATAGCCTGTTAACAAAAAATCAAAACTTATGGTACTTGTCATTGACTCGTAACGTTAAGATCTGCTCGGTAGACCCATTCACACAGTAGAGGCTACCGTGACGTAGGTTGTGACCTCAAAAGCACGTGCTGTCTTATCGTCATCATCGTCGGTAGTCACGTGCTGTTAAGGTCACAACTCACAACCTATGTCACGGTAGCCTCTACTGTGGGGTCACTGGGAATTGGCTTACCGAGAAGATCTTAATTTTACGAGTCAATGACAATTGACAAGTACCATAAGTTTTGATTTTTTGTTAACAAACTGTATAGACAGAAATTGGTACCCGGGCTGAAATAGACTGTGCGAAAATTTCATTAAGATTCGGCAAATCCTTAAAGGGAGTGTGCCTACTCTTTTGAAATGTCAAATATATTTTTATTACGGTAAGAAGCTACTGCTTTGATTATTGGTTACGAAAAATTCACGTCTGGAGCCCCTTTAGTTGAATTTTTACTTATTTTCTGTTTTGCATTTGTTTTTGTTTTCAAAACTCAAAACGGATCGTCACTATAAACAGAGTAGCGAAATGTGACCTATACTGGCGCACTGGCCAGAGCTAACAATATAATGCTAGCGTTGTAATTTCACAGAGCAATGCTTCTAGGGGAAAGCTCTCTGGCGACCTAAATTGATAATTAATATTCTGCGCAGAATGTGATTGGCGACTTTTGGAATAATCTCAGCAACTAAAGTGATTCTGGGGAAGGATGAAGTACATGGCTAAATTCAGAAAAATATGTTCTACAGACTAGTGTCAACAACTCCACATGACCAATGTGAAGTTGTTGTCACTAGTCTGTAGAACATATTTTTCTGAATTTAGCATTAGTGATACCTGTTCTGTGCTGAAACTATTGTCCCAGATTCTGTAAATGCTTTGTTCTGGAGATATTTTAAAGTCGCCAATCACATACTGGTAGTACTTAATTATCGATAGTCGCCAGGAGCTTTTCGCTACTGAGAAGCATTGCTCTTTAAAGGGACTGTTTTCACTTCTCTTGAAAGTTTGTCAATGTAGCGCCGCTTGTTGGTGCAAAATAAATGAAGTAATTGCTGCGACACGATCGACCTTGTTTTTCAACAAACAGTGCTCAATTTCATGAAAAACTAAGTTTTGAGTATTTTGGGCTGAATGACGTCATATGAAGGGATTTCGGAAATATAAAAATGTAGTTTCACGCTGCAATATGTAATGACTAGTGTATGGCCTAATGTAAAACAGCCAAATGTAACAACAAGTCTACGCTTCTTCATACACATTTGAGTAAAAAACGGGACTGACGACATCGGCTTTAATGAAGGCGTAGCCCTAATAACTCCGGGCCTTTTTCTTGCAGAATGTCAAAAACAAACTCCAAATTTACTTTCGCATTAGAACCTCTGTGGGTGATTTTAACCTTCTAAACTCGTAACTTTTCATTGTAAGTTCCACTAAGCTCTGGACCATCTCAGATCGTCAAATTGCCTTCACATGTGTTAAATGTGAAACATTCCCTGGTTAGTATAGTGAACGCTAACATAAATTGTTAGCTCTTGGCCAATGAAACAACTCGCTGAGCACTGATAACAGCTGCCAGAACAGAGCCTTGATAACTATAACAAACCCCATACATTGCTCAGTATATTTTGTTTTATCGTCTTTGGTGCGCCATTGATAGTGCAAGATATAAAAAAAATAATAAAATTACATCTTTCGTTACTCTGTTATAGTGACGATCGTCTTATGAGTTTTGAAACAAAACAAATGCAAAACAGAATATAAGTAAAAATTCAACTAAAGGGGCTCCATAAGTGAATTGTATCGTAACCAACGATTAAACCAATAGCTTCTTACCGTAAGAAAAATATATTTTACATTTCAAAATAGTGGGCACATTCCCTTTAACAAATTATTGCCAAAAAACGGGGTCTCACGCGGTCTGAAATTCATAGTAAGCGATGTCGCCGTCACAGTAAGTCTTCGGACGTCTTTACCTTCATAGTTTTGTACTTTGTATTTTTATTTTTGCTTTTAATTTGACGAACCTTTATACAATTTATACTCCGATAAATCGTTATTTTCTACAGTGCGCTTGGACGGTAACAGGCTATGTTTTGGAGGCTGGACACGATAAATGCACGTACCCGCCGCTTTGCCGCAAGTGACAGCCTGTTTATACACCTGACCAATCACGGCGCATTATACTGCCAGCAATCTGCCAGTTTATGGCCTATGCGTCAGCGCTGGGTGCGGACATGGAAACAACAAGGTTGGTCAAAACAGCTCGGATTACCGTGCATACGCCATCATCAATAATGCACTGACGCCGGACGCTCAGCGGGGATGGGACGAGTCTTTCCGCTGCAGATTCGGCCGGACAGGGACATGTGATGCGACCAGCAGAGAGCCTCGCTTCCGCCTGGCGCGCATTGAATCAGCCGGCAATGGCGGCTTTAACTCTGCTCCGGCTGGCGACAGGCCGACTCTCTGCTCCGGCTGGCGACAGGCCGACTCTCTGCTCCGGCTGTCGACAGGCCGACTCTCTGCTCCGGCTGGCGACAGCCCGACTCTCTGCTCCGGCTGGCCGACAGCCCGACTCTCTGCTACCGGCTGGCGACACGCCCTGACTCTCTGCTCCGGCTGGCGGCAGCCGACTCTCTGCTGCCGGCTGGCGACAAGCCCGACTCTCTGCTCCGGCTGGCGACAGCCCGACTCTCTGCTCCGGTTCTGGCGACAGCCCAGACTCTCTGTCCGGCTGTCGAACAGGCCGACTCTTGCTCCGGCTGGCGACAGCCGACTCTACTGCCCGGCTGGCGACAGCCCGACTCTTTGCTCCGGTGTCGACAGGCCGACTCTCTGCTCCCGGCTTGGCGACAGCCCGACTCTCTGCTCCGGCTGTGTGACAGCCCGACTCTTCTGCTCCGGCTGTCCGACAGGCGACTCTCTGCTCCGGCTGGGACAGCCCGACTCTCGCTCCGGCTGTCGACAGCCCTGACTCTCTGCTCCGGCTGGCGACAGCCTGACTCTCTGCTCCGGCTGGCGACAGGCCGACTCTCTGCTCCGGCTGGCGACACGGCCGATCTCTGCTTCCGGCTGCGACAGCCCGACCTCTCTGCTCCCGGCTGGCGACAGCCCGACCTCCTCTGATCCGGCTGGCGGCAGCCCGACTCTCTGCTCCGGCTGTTCGACAGCCCGATCTCTGCTTCCGGCTGGCCGACAGGCCGACTCTCTGCTCCCGGCTGTCAGACAGGCCGACTCTCTGCTCCGGCCTGGCGACAGGCCGACTCTCTGCTCCGGCCTGTTCGAACCAGGCCGACTCTCTGCTCCGACTGGCGACAGCCCGGACTCTCTGCTCCTGGCTGGCGACAGCCCGACTCTCTGCTGCGCGGCTTGGCCAGGCAGAACTCCTGCTCCGGCTGGCGACCCCGACCTCTCTCTCTCGGCTGGCGACAGCCTGACTGCTCTGCTCCAGCCTGGCGACAGGCCGACTTCTCTGCTCCGGCTGGCGACAGCCCGACTCTCTGCTCCGGCTGTCGACAGGCCGACTCTCTGCTCCGGCTGTCGACAGCCCGACTCTCTGCTCCGGCTGGCGACAGCCCGACTCTCTGCTCCGGCTGGCGACAGGCAGACTCTGTGCTCCGGCTGGCGGCAGCCCGACTCTCTGCCGGCTGGCGACAGCCCGACTCTCTGCTCCGGCTGTCGACAGCCCGACTCTCTGCCGGCTGGCGACAGCCCGACTCGGGATCGCGGCACATTTGTTGGTACCAGACAGGCCGCATCGACTGAAACGCACAATTGAATTAGTTCCTTAAGTGGAGAATGGAAGCAGCTATCTCCAACAGGCGTAACTAATGGATAGACATTGATCGTTACGTAATCTCTGACTGATTCTGTTATCTGTCCGTAAAGGCTCTAGGGTAAAAATAATAGCATGCCACTGAATACCGGTCGGTGAAAATAGCATCAGAGAGGAGAACACCTTATCTTAAAATCAATAAACCTTTGAGGGCAATGACAGAAAATGGCTGAGTCATGATAAAAATAAACACACTGCTGTCCCAATACCAAGCACGGGGGAGTGAGCTTTGTGAGCAGTCACGCACAGGCAGCTGACTAAATGGAGTTTCGGATAAATGTTAACCCTCGCACTGCAGGGGGGGTGATTTCCGCCCCCTCAGGTTCTTCAGGAATAGCGGGAAAACGGCGGCGCGCAGCGCTGCCAAATTTCGTACACCTGTTTGGGCATCAATTACCCACAGGTTGGAAAAGTTTTGACTTGAGGTCATCTCAGGTCAGGTCACAAGTCCATGTCAAGTAACCTTACCTTCAAAAATGTTTGTTTTCGTGCCAAAGCCACAATCTTTTCCCGAGAGATTTGAAACTTGCAGGATTGCATAATAATATCAGTACCTACAATTCTTATATCTCGGATTTTTCGTATCGGTGACCAAAGATCAGGTCAATTTCCTAATCTCCCCATTATAAGTGAATGGGAAAATAAACAAATGCTTTCTTTTCAGGAAAAATGCATTGGATCAGGCTAATTCTTTCAGAATCATGTTATTTCAGCTCATTCTAGATAATCAAGGTGCAATTGTTGCTCAGTGATTTATACAAGGTCATCTGGGGTCATCTGAGTTCATCAGCAATTATTTGCTAATAACTCTTGATAGAAAAGAAATAGCGACGAGTAATTGACACCACTGTGTTCGTCTCGTCTGGCCACGTTGCCCCATATGCAACATGACCTACCTGGGTCACCAAATGCCCTTGACCCTTGAGGTCAATTTTGGGAAAATTTTTTTCCTAACCAGATCACGCCCTGTATAATGCTTCAAAGCGCCTCCAACGAGACAAACACGATGGCGTCAAAAATGATTTCCCTATCTTTGTTAGGTTAAATGCTATTGCAACGAAAAACGTTTTTGCTAAAAATATTACTTTTTGACCTTTCATGACCTCTGGAGCTAAACTATTGATATAGATTCATTTGAGGGCATAATTGTTAATGAAAAATTTGCATAACATCGATGCTCCGCTTCTCTCCAATTGTTTGTTCTTAGCTATCATAGTTTCCGAGATAATCGGGGGTTTCTGGAAAAAAAAGAAAAAAGTTCTAAAACCGACCGGAAAATCTGACCTTTGATGACCAGCTGGGTGAACCTCAATTGTGAACTGATCCAAGAAAAACTGAAAAACTCGATCGAGCTTGTCTAGAGCTATCTAATGCCGTTTTCCGCTTGTCGCTACGTTGCGTAGTTTTCGAGATCTCACGGGAGGCGGAAATCAACCCCCTGCAGTTCGTGTTCGGCGCGAACCCCGTGCAGTGCGCGGGTTAATAGCGTGATTGGGAGTTTTCACCTATCAGCGACGGTTGCTGGTCGACGCTGATTGGTTGACGCTTCTGATGACATTCCAATGAACACACTGATGGATCCAGATTCCAGGGGGGATTTATGGACATGGCGCCCTCAAAGGCATAAAGTGACCTATTTACCCCCCCCCCAAACGATCAAACCTTTCATGAAAAGTGATCGGTAGTAATGTATAAAATGACTTTGTCTCTGTGCCATAAGTACATACAAATAACAGGACATTGTTGGTCTTCAACCCGCGCCCCGCTGGGGTATCCAGCCGAACGCTTGGGGGGGGGGGCAGATTCTGCCCCTCGTTATCTTCCAAACCGATAACCACAGCGAGACGCACAAGACGGCAATCGAAAGCTCTCAATGATACGCATTCAAAGCATACGCCAAATATTCGAAATAAGGTCACATGTCAGGTCACGGCCCGGTAAAAGGTAAAAAATGGAGATATCTTAGTTTTTGGGCCATATTTGCTATCTAAAGTCTTAGATTAATAATATTTGTGCACAAAAGTGTCTCAAAGTATAATAAATCTCCGCAATCAGGCAAAAATGAAATTGTAAGAAAAGATCCAAGGTCATGTCGGAGTCACAAAAGGTCACTGTTGGCAAGAGGTCTAAAGAAGTCATGCAACACATGTTTTATGGTTGTTTTTACACGTATAATTCGATAGCAGGATCCATTTTGACATCCTGACACCAAAAAGGTTAAAGTCAGGTCATATAAGGTCAAATTGTGAAATTTAACATTATAAACGAAAAATACATATTTATAGTCAAGTTTTGTCTAAAAAATACAGCTGTGGCATTTATTTGTCTCTATCTGGTCGAAAAGGCAAATTAAGTAATTACAAAAAATACGTCACGAGTTACTTACACTTAGGGAAAACAAGACAGTCAAAAATACAGATATTGCTTTGAAATTCGGTTTACGTATCGTACATACTTATTTCTTTTACATATAAACCGTTTTTAAATATTTTCAACAACAAAAAAATGTGATACTTTTTCTGAAAAAAATCCGTTGTTTGGATTTGGGGCGTAGAAAATTCAACATCTCGGAAATCCAAGATTGCCATTTTGAAGGCAATGTCATTTCTTACCTTTTGGTGTTTTTTTTTGTGATTTGCTTGAAACCTCCATCTTCTACGATTTTGTTAACATTCATCGTTTTTCATCCAAAAATGGCATGACATGACGTCATTAAAAGGTATTTATCTCCCAAAGCACATGAACAATGTCACCTAAATATTTCTGAGCAGACATCAAATTGATGTGGAGTAAGGTACTTCAAGTTTCACGTCGGTATATGTAATAGTTTTGGAGCTATTGAAAAAATCCGGGAAGGGGCAGATTATGCACCCCCGCAGTTGGGCGAGGGTAAAGACGAGCATTGACCTGTTACCGAAATCCGAATGTCTCTTAAAGAGAATATTTCACCTTTCTGAAAGTTGTCAAATGTACGCCGCTTGTGGTGCAAAATAGGAAGTAATTGTTGCCGAACACGATTATGACATTTGTTTCTCGCATACGGTGTTTAATTTCATAAAAAGTTAAAGGGACACTGCCACCTTAACATTATATTTGAGTTGAGATAGCCCATTTTGCGTGCTTGGCATTGAAAATTATGTATGGTATAAGTTAAAACAACCACTGAGGTCGAATCCACAGAGAAATTCGAGTTTGGTTTTGCATCTGTCCATTCCCAATCCCCAATGTATTTGGAACGGGGACCCCTGAGCCCGATGTCGTAAGTCCTCCTCTTTACTAAATGTTATTGGGTAGTCGACTTGTTTTACATTTGGCATACATTAGCCATACACACTAGTCATGACTTATGGCAGCGTGAATGTTTTTTTTTTTTTCCAAAAAAATCCTTTATATGAACGTTCATCACCCCAAATATTAAACACGCAATTTTTTCCTGAAATTGAGCAATGTTTTGTGAGAAACAAATTTACAATCGTGTTCGCAGCAAAATACTATATTAGCCCACAAAGCGAGCGTACATTTGAGAATTTTTGGTAAGGTGGCCCGTGGCAGTGTCATTTAAGCTTCAAATATAGACTTCTTCTGTTCGCCGTCACCTGCCTTAAATGTACCTGTTGCGGTCTTTCGCGAACACCGGGCTGGAGCCTTTTTGAGCTCGCCGACTATTTGCTTTGTTGCCGGGCTACACGTGTGCCGGCTCAATCTTATACTCTTATACTTTGTATGTGTATTGACTGTTATATTGTATTGTATGTATTCATGTATATTTTAACTTGACATCATAGCTTTTATCTTCTGACTTCACCTGAAACTGGGTTGTGTGCCTGTTGGTGATTCATCAATAAACATAAACATAATCATCCTGGTTCCTGCAGGATTATTTTGTTGTGAGATCCTGTAGATCTTGGATCATGGAAAATTAGTTTTTGTGGAATCATATGAATCTTGGATTCTGGAGAAGAAAACAAAAGTTTGATCCTGGGAAATCGTTTTTTTCGTCAGTCGTGAAATCTTGTGCATCATGGATTCCATTTGTGGCCTTGTCACATGTCTGTGGTCGGGGTTCCGCCATCTCCCCTCCCTGGCTGGTGGGGTCTAGGAGTCTCTCTCCCCAGCTGGTGGGTCAATCATCCATCCTCCCGGGCTGGTGAGTCCACCATCTCTTCTCCTCGGCTGGTGGGTCGACCTCCCCCCTCCCTGGCTGGTGGAGGTCCACCATCTCCCCGCTCCGGCTGGTGGGGTTCACCATTTCCCCAGTGGTTGTCCTATCCGGGGCGGCGACACAATACGGTCGCTCGTCAGACCGCGCCGCGCCGCCGCGTCATCAGCCGGCCTCATCAGCGGCAGGATTGGGTCTGGCCTTCAGCGGCCACGTCACAGGGACGACACGCCGAAGACGCACCTCTGCCGCCGACCGTCGATAGGACGCTGCTTGGCAGGCGACGCGCAGCGCACAGCGGAAAATTGGCCGGCCGGGGGACAGCAGCGGGGCGGCGGCGGCGCCGGAGACGCGCTGATTGTCGGGTGTCCGGCCGAGAAATCGTGTCACCTCGTTACCACTGCCGGTGCCAGCTGACAAAGAAGCGGGCGGCCGCTCTGTTGACCGATTCCGGGGAGGCTTCGGAGCGGGAGCTACGGTGGTGATCGAGTCACGAAGAAGCCGGACCGATCCAGGGGAGGCTCAGGCACACGGCCATCACCGAGTATACGTCCTATCCGATTGTAATGTTAACACCAGACATGTGTCTGTATCCAGGATCCAGCTGAGATCTGGATCTCTGTGTCCTCTGTCCCGGGATCCACATGGGACTCCAGGTCCAGGTACACAATAAGCCGAGGGATTCACGAAGATCCCAGATCCTGATATATTTTATGCCGAGGGATTCACAGGGATCCATGATCCAAATTCGGTATCCAGGCACACTAGAATGCTCCTAATTTCTGCTAATTTATCATATTGGCAAATTGATTACAATATTAAAGTTTGCTTATAGGTATTACTTACTACTTACTAGGTCATTTGCAGATACTAATTATATTAATTGTATATAGTACATACACAAATAGAAACATCAAATTGTGATGTCAGTCCCTACATCTTGTGTTTCAATATCTATCGCTTGTTTTAAATTAAAGATCCATTGAGATCCCAGATATTGTTTCATTTTATCCCGAGGGATCCAGAAGCATCCCAGATCTTCATGCCTTTCACGCAGAGGGATCCAGTGGGATCCAAGATCTTCATGCATTTTATACCGAAAGATCCACTGGGATTCCAGATCCAACTTCGGGATATGTATATATATATATATATATATATATATATATATATATATATATAAATATAAATAATTGCATTTAAGTGCTAGTGACCTGAGATGACCTCAGCTGACCTTGTTAAGGTCACAGAGCAGCAATTGCATCTGGGTCATCAATGATGAGCTAAAGTAATATGATTCTGAAGCAATTGGCCTGATCTAATGTATGCTATTTGAATCCGAAACAATGGAATTTCCCATTAGCTTCTTCTAGGGAGGTTATGAAATTGACCTGACCTAAGGTTACGTATTCAACAAATCTATATAATTGAATTGTAGCTTTTTTATGACCTTTATGGAAACCTCTAAGTTTTAATGTTCTCGGACAAACAATAAGGCTTTGGCACCACCACAAACATTGTTGGAGGTAAGGTCACTTGACGTGACCTGGTGACCTGACCTGTAATAACCGGCCCCCCTCAATTTGCCTGGCAACACTTGAGCTGTGTCGTCACCATTTATACAGCGAGCCGGCTTTAACATGTTGGCCTATGGGAAAATAGGTGGTATTCGGGCCGCAATTTTAGCCATTTCTAAAATAATTCGTTCAGAAGGTGGTACACAAATATGATGCCAAATGCCTTTTCATATCTGAGGTTGTTTTAGCAAAATGGGGTAAATTTTTTGTTTAAGAAATTGCTTTAAAGAGGTTTTTCTGTCGACCGAGGTTTTTCTTATGATTGGTCCTCCGATTCCGAAGATACCAAATGGAAGAGAGTCTGTTCACGTTTCCATGGCAACGACTCAAATGCGGCAGATGCGCTAGATTCAGTTAACAGGAACCACAATGTAAAGGTAAGCGCATCGGCGTCTCATCCAATTGCAATAGCGTCAGCTGACGGTTGGTCAGTTCAAGTTGATAATCCTTCTCTGTGATTACAGTTTAACTTGTAGCAACGCTTCCATGTACGTAGTGGTATGTATAATCGTAAACAGTTTTTAAGATTCTTAAAAGTATGAAAATATGATTGTTTTGTGTTATTTGCGCTTTTGATAGAGTTTAATGGCAATTAAAAATCATAAGTGGTCCTAGGATCTTGTTTAAGCCTGTTTTTGCGATATCATCCGGAAGAGGCAGTGTCCCTTTAAGTAAAACTTATAAAACCTTGTTCTCAGTGAGACCTGACGCTTTATTGCCAGTAAGAACTATTTTGCAGCGATGTCAAGGGAGCTTTTGCTGTTAGATATAATGGGCAATTCCAGAACAGATCACCAAGGTATGGGAACCACACCCTCTCGGATTTAGCTGTAAAATGGTGAATGAGATTATTCTGGGCGTTGATTTCGACTTTCGCATTGATAGTGTCGTCAGGTTACCGGGTCACAAGATACAGGTCAACTAAAATGCAGGTCAAGGTCAAACACCCAACTTCGCTTGCCATTATATCTCCAAAGTAAAAATACATATCAGGGAAAACTATATAACATTAGAGAGAGAAAGAAACAAAGAATATCATGGCACAAAAAGTTAACCCCTAAAATCAAAATTTGATAACCTGACCTGATGACCTTGACGTCAGGTCAATGTCAAACAATGTTTGCTCGTTTCGATTTTTCTTCTTCACACCAAAGTTTGTTCATTAAATTGGTAATATGCTTGCAAAATTTCGCGTGGTAAGTGAAACTCCTTGGGCGTCAACAGGGTTCATATGTCATGACTTCTTTTCCCAGCGAATTTACCTTTTTCAGTATGGGCATCATTTGAAATCACCTGTCCTATTGAATACACTTATGACATTAATTTAACATTGAAATACAGATAAATCACAATAAATCAAACAATACAAATAATAAGTAACATACATAATTCGTATCGTCCTCTGATGGACCTCCGATGCGACGGCAATGCGCAGCACATATCACAGCTATGCATCTATCGCTTAATTTATAATCCTGATCAGTAGTAAGTTGTGTATTGTGATGATCTGAGTTGCTCAGTTAGTCACGCTTTCTGGGTCAAGGTCATATCCCCTTCCTCTGATTGGTCGGTCCGGGACGGATCACGTGATGTGCCTGCCCCGAGCGCAGCGATTATTGTCGGAACGGGAAGGCTGGTTCGTGTTGTCTCAAAGACCATCATGTTCTCGTAGAAAAGGCTGTGTGTCTTTTTGACGATTGCCAATGCCTTGTCAGTCTTTGCGCGCGCCGCATTTCACCTAAGTGATGGAGTGCTGTGACCCGCTACAACAGCACAAAGTTTGGTATACGCATCGAAGACATCCACAAAGGAGCTTTCGGACACTTTCGAAGAAAACTGCAAAAGATACAGGCAATGTTCTCTGTGCAGGAGGGGGAGCCGGTAGCTCCGTGGCATGTTATCCGACTGTCACGCGGCGGCCCCGGGCTCGATTCCCGGTGGTGCCGGTTCCGGGGATAGGCTCCCGGATCAAATCCCCTGCCCGACGTGGAGGGGGTCCCCATGTGGGGTCCAACCCCAGGCCCCTCCTCGCCCCCTCCCCGGCATCTCTCTCCCGGACAATGGCACAAGGCCGAACCGGATGAAGAAAAAAAATGTGCAGGAGACATTGCATGTTGTGGCTGCAATCTTTTGATCCGCAATAATCCGTAAGACGAAATCGGCGATTCGGCAACGAGAAAGCAACAGAAGGCGAATCATATGACACAAGTGATGAGTTATCGGCATCGACCTCGGACGATGAAGCTTCTGATGCCAACGAATCACCGGTCGTGGCATCTCCTGCTGCTGCTGCTGCTGCCGTCGATCAGCCTACGTCGTCTGCAGCTGCAGATGCGACGCTCAGCAAGGTTCTGCCTCTTGTGAACACCTCACCACTCCGTAAGTGCACAATTTAAATTGTTTGAATTATAGTTTGGTTTGTTTTTGGTACTTTATTTTGTATGTAAAGCTGTTTTGTGTTTCTGGTGCCTCGATATCTTTGTTATTCGGCATCAAAGTTAACTCATTCATCATTTGAAGTGTTTATGTTGTCATATTTTATTTGTAAGCAGGCTTTAGTTGAATTTGGCAATTCATCATTTGTTCTATCTGTTCGACACTTTTTTTTATTTTTTTTAGAATGCCCATCTCTGTATGTCTCGCAGATGGACTGGCGGAGAGCAGGAGGCACCGAGTTGGCAGTGCAAAGCTCGAAGTAAGCGCTAACGCGCAGAAGCGAAGCTGGAGGATGCACTGGGTACACCCTGTCACGGTCATCGCTGCGACGGTCACCAGGGAGTCAGCGGGATATGAATGTTTGAAGACTGAAGGTCCGTCCCGTTGGTAAGCTTTGATTAGGTCGCACATGCTGTATCCGTGTAATAAATTTAATTGAGCTTTTAAACTTCTTTCGTGAATGAAGGCGATTCCAAAAATGATTTAAGTGAAAAAGGAAAGGGGACAAAAACAAATTTGTGTGCAATACCTGGAAGTTGACGCCATCATAATGAAGTGGCATGCGGTTTACCGTTAACCCGGCATTGGCTGGGGTCTCAGCCGAACGC
>VOPJ01005776.1:0-15931 GCA_014673585.1 Semibalanus balanoides
ATTAAAAAGTTGTACACAATGGAAAAGCTAGTCGGATTTCGCTAATGTGTTCATTAACCCGCGCCGGGCCGGGGGGGGGCGTTTAGACCCCCCCTCAGGTTTTTCCGGGATATCGGGAAAACGGCGGCGCGTAGCGCCGCTAAATTTTCAATACCTGTTCATTTATCTTTTACCCAGTCTTTTCTATTTTTATGACTTAAGGTCATGTCAGGTCAGGTCACCAGGCATGGTCATGTGACCCCGCCTCCAAAAAAGTTTGCAGCCCTACCAAAGCCAGAGTTTTTTGTTGATCGATTTCGTACTTACAGGATTTCATCAGGGCATCACTACCTATAGTTTATTGATCTCGAATTTTTCATATCGGTGACCTAAGGTCAGGTCATTTTCCTGAACTCTCCATTATAAGTCAATGGGGAAACATGTCAGATATGCTTTTCCATTTCCTAGGTACGCATGATATCAGCCCAATTCCCTCTTTATTATCATGTTATTATAGGCTATTCTTGAAGACCGAGTGCAGGCTTGTTCTTCTGTATCCCTACCAGGGTCAGCCGAGGTCATCTGAGGTCACCAACACCTTTTTGTCAATAACTCTCGATTACAAATTGAGATAGAGAATTGAAAACAGCACCAGTTGTGTTTATCTCGTCAAGACGCGTCTCCCAATGTACAACATGACCTTATTGGGTCACCACTTGACCTTGACCTGAGGTCAAATTTTTTGGTTGACCTAACATGGTAACCATATACATGATTCGAAGCGCCTTGACAAGACAAACACGATGGTGTCATAAATCATTTTCCCTACCTGTCACTTAAGTAAACAGTTATTCGTTGAAAACAGTTTTGGTAAACAACTTTTCCTTTTTTACTTTCGATGACCTCTGGAGCCCAAACTTATTGACCTGAGATGAAATTTGAGGAACCTATGTTGACGATTGCAAATTGCAACTAGCCTATTCTATTGCGTCTTCACTTGTTTGTCTCCTAGCTATTCATAGTTTCCCGAGATAATTTTTAGGGTATCTTGGAGGCTAAGTCCCTAAATCTGGAAAATCTTGACCTTTGATGACCTCTGGTGACCCTTAATATCGACCTGATGAGAAAATGTTTCACCAAACTAGTTTCCAAATGTTTTTTTGACGAGCTCTCGAACAGTGTTTTTGGTTTATGTCTAGGTCCCATAGGAGCAGAGTTCGAGGGGGTGTCGAAGCGCCCCCCCCCCCCGGCCCGAGGAAGGTGGCGCCGAGCACCGGTCCCGGCGCGGTTAAGGACTGAGTTAAAATAAAAACCTTCCTTCCAGTTATACCAGGTTGTTATAATTGATTTCATGATTCAGTAATATGCGTAGGTTTCGATCGAAATTTTAATTGTTTTGAGGCTGACCCCGATGCCACCCCAGGCCCCAATGACCCCCACCTCTAACCATGTATTGTTCTCGGACGTTGGTCTTAACAGACGCCTGCTGGTCTGAGAAGCGTCCATACCAGCCTGCATGTGACTTTACGTATAGCCTTACTAACAGGGTTTATTCTATTAAAAAATTACCTTTGGCCGCGTCCCGCTTGAGATGTATGGGGAACAAAGTTATGTTTGCCTCACCCAATGTTTGGGCGATGACTGCAGCTCCCCGTCTCTCCTTCCACCGTCCACTGGGTTCGATCCACGACACCCCTAGCCACGGAACCCAAAAGCCAAAACCCAAAACTATGAACTACAGAAATTTCGTCGGCCATGGATCAGTTAACTTAGAGACGTGATACGGTGGGTCTATTTGCCTCCCCTCCATACTTGCAGGATTTCCGTTGATTAGGTATTGTCATATTGTTACCAGACTTTCAGTCGCCTCTCAGACAACAAAAGGCTCTCTCGGCCTTAGTGAGGAACCCTCTGACGGTCTGAAAGAGGACCTTTCAGATCGGCCTCTCAGGTCCGACAGGAAGCCTTCTCAGACCGACCGCGAGGCACCTTTCAACGACCTCTGAGACCAAACAAAAGGCGCACTCAGATTTGGACAATACCGTCTCGGCATCAGCCGCAGTCCTCTCAGACTAGCTAGGCCCTCCTAGAACTGCCCAGGGACTTCTCAAACCGTCTTACACAGCTCTGAGGGCTACCTAATTAAAATTATAAATTACCCTCTTACACAAGCCGATGGCCTTCTTAGGTCGTCGAATTATTGTCGTGACGTTGGCGACTCTTTGACCAAGCTCTCGGTTAGTCTGTGAAATTACCTTCTCAGACCGGCCGAGTTACAATACCAGTCACTCGAGGGAAAGGACCCAGGGCACTGTAAAAGCTTGGGCAAGGCCTCTTTCTGACCAGTTAAAAAACCTTATGAATACCCACACATGGCTTCCTTAGGCCTCTGACCGGCTGACCATATGAAAGGGCCGACAGTCTAAAAAAAGTCCTGACGCCTAGGAGATGCTTTGCCCCCCGCCCAACCCCGCCTGAAACTACATCCGCCAGCCAATGGTCGAACAAAGTTTCGAAAAATGCCAAGCGATCAGTCCAGCATCACAAATCAAAGCCCGGCGCCCCATACCAAACATGACACGTAACTGTCAGGAGATGGATAAAGCGCGAAATTGCCTATATTGTCAAAACACTAGTTGGAATGTGTATTTTCAACACTAAAACCTAAGTGGTATGTATTAGCAAGTTACCATCGAGTCTTATCCACTAAGTTAACAGTCATTTTCTTTTATTCTGCGTCAATTGAAGTTATAATTGATTTCGCCGAATGAGTCTGTCGTTTTTATACATACACGATGACATTTATCTGGCCCCCGCCAGTGACCCCGATTTCGGCTCGACTGGGGGGGGGGGGCTGGCGGCTTCACTGGGGGGCTGCAGCCCCCCCCCCAGTTGAACATGTAGAGCGAGGCCCTGTTGTACACCAACTAATGTACTCATCAACATATTCTCTGAAATCCGATAAAAAATCATATTTTTGCCCAGCCGTTAGGTTAACTGAGACATTTTACCTCAGGTCAAGGTCAAGAGGTGACTCAAGTAGGTCATGTTTCATATTGCAAGACGCGTATCGACGAGACAAACACAATGGTACCGTTTTCACGTCTATATCTTCATTCTGTCGAGAGTTATTGAAAAACAAGTAGTGGTGGTCACGAAATTGACCATGACTTTTAATCACCGATATCAGAAATCCGAGATAAGAAATGCGGTTATCTATGACATCATGACATACCGCAAGTTTGAAACCGATCGTTCCAAAACTGTGTCTGCTTACGACCGAACACGTTTTAGAGTTGAGGTCATTACGTGACCTAGTCTGGTGACCTGACCTGAGATGACCCGAGGCCAATAATTTTACATAATGTGGGTAGCTCATTTTCGAACAGGTATGCCAAAAAAGCGGCACTGCGCACCCCTTGTTTTTACGCTATCCTTGAAAAACCATAGGGGTGGACGGCTTTCGCCCCCTCCAATTGGCGTGTGTTACCCGCGCTGGGCCGGTATTTGGTGCCACCTGCCTCGGGCCGGGGGGGGGGGGGCCGTTTCGACGCCCCTTTCTAACTCGACTCCTATGGGACCTAGACATCAACCAAAAATACTGTTTGAAAGCTCGCCAAAAGGGATTTGGAAACTATATCGGCGAAAAAAATGATCAGGTCAATATTAGGGTCACCAGAGGTCATCAAAGGCCAGATTTTCCAGATTTAGGAATTAGCTCCAGATACCTCCAATTATCTAAAAAAAAACTAAGATAGCTAGACGCAAACGGAAAAAGCAATCGAAGGCTATATTGTCCTCAAATATAAATTCAGGTCAATAGTTAAGGCCCCAGAGGTCATAAAAAGTCATAAAGACTATTTTTGCAAGCAATTTTTTCACGAAATACTGTTTACTTAATTCAGATACGGAAGTAATTGTGACACCATCGTGTTCGTCTCGTCAAGGCGCTTTGCACCATGTATATGATTACCAGGTTAGGTCAACCTAGAAAATTGTGACCTCAGGCCAAGGTTAAGTGGTGACCCAATAAGGTCATACCACACATTGGGAGACGCGTATCGATGAGACAAACACATTGTTGCTGTTGACACTTCTTTATCTTGATTTCATCGAGAGTTATTGGCAAAAATGTGTTGGTGACCTCGGATGACCTCGGTTGACCCTGTAGAGATACCAGAACAAAGACTGCACATTGGTCTTCAAGAATGGCCTATAGTAACATGATACAGAAGGTATTGGGCTGATATCATGCGTATCCTCAATATGGAAAGCATTTGAATATTTCCCCATTGACTTATAATGGTGAGTTCTTGAAATTGACCTGACCTTAGGTCACTGATTAAAAAAAATCAGAGATATACGAACTGTAGGTATACAAACCTGAAGTACGAAACCGATCAGTCGAAATCTGTGGCTTTGGTAGGACCGAAAACTTTGTTGGAGGTTGGGTCACATGACCTGGCCTGGTGACCTGACCTTACATCATCAATGTCGAAAAGCGAGAGCTGTACAGTGTAAAAAAAGATAAATAAACGTGTACTGAAAATTTGGCGGCGCTAAGCGCCGCCCTTTTCCAGACATCCAGGAAAAATCTGAAAGAGGAGCGTCTAAACGCCCCCTCCGGCCCAGCGTGGGTTAATACAACAAATGAGATTGAGCCTAAGCAATCTCTGATTTTCTTCTGCAGGTGATATACATAGTCTAAGCAGTCCGATATGTGTACTTGCTGTTTTCTATAAGCGTGTGAAATATTTGTAAATATATCTGACAAGACTTAGACGGGACAAGACTGGAGAGTCTCCAGTCTCGTCTCCAGTAGTCTCCCGTGGAGACTATGGATTTGTGCATGCGACGTGTCCAAAATGTCAAATGTAGCATCCCAGTGGTGATTCACAGTTCACACCTATACCATGTTGGTTCTGTCAATTTGGTTCCTTCGATGCAAAGAGAGAGATGAATTCTACCTATTTTGTCTCCCGCCACCCATAAAAAGAAAGATATAACTTAAATGCAAATTATTAGGCGACACGTGTGGTTGTTCCACATGCACCATTTTACAATGGATAAAGAAAGGATAACAAAGACGCTGCAAACCCCGCTCTTTGTACTCCACGCCAGCCAGTGCGGCGCCCTGTACCAAAGTCGGCGGCACACATCTCTTCATCGCCATTCATCACGACCATCGCATTGAATCTGACAACGAAAACAAACCTCAGAGCAAACCACCACACAGCGTCCAAACACGCTGCGCCCTGCACCCTCTCCGCCGCGTGCGTGTGCCGCCTGTTCCTGCGGCAGCCCAGTGGCCGGCCTGCAGCGCCTCCGCGGCTGGTGGCTCAGGTCATTTGTCAGAGGAGGACTGGGGGACGCAGGCCGTGTGCCGTGACCGAATGACCGGCGGAACGGCCTGCAGGCCGGCCCTTCTGGCCGGATGTTACGCCCCTGTCAGCTGGTGGCGGCTGGTTAAGCGGGACAGGCGGGCCGCGGAAATGGCTCGTGTCGGTGTGTGAGTGTCCCCTGGTCAGAGTCGGCGCGGCATGCTCTGTGATCTGGCCAGTGTCAACAGTCGGCAGGCCGCGGCGGGGGCGGGGGCGGTGGCGGCGGCGGTACGGTGGAAAGTCACCCCCTTGCTTGTGCCTCCCTTCTCTGGTCCACCCGTTCTCTAAAGGACCTGCGTAGTGCAGGCATTCCAGACACGACAGCATGACAGACAAGGGTGGCACTGCACTGGTCAGCTCTTTTCCTCCTTTAGGGACTTAACCCGCGCCCTGGTGGGCCTCTGAGACAACTTCGTCATGGTGGTTGGGGGGGGGGGTCAAAATGACTCTAACCCGACAACTAAGAGGGATAGAAAGACGTGGAAAAAAGGTTTGTAATATTTCAACGTGAACATTCGAAGTTACCAGGGGTCATCAAAGGTCAATTTTCACAGTTTTTGGACTTCGCTTCGAACAACACCCGTATATCTCGTGAACTGTGATAGCTAGGAACAAAGGAAAAAAAAACAATCGAAAGCTTATTAAAAATGCACATGTACTGGATTAGTAATAAAATTTAGCTCAGATCAATATTTTAGGCCCCAGAGGTTATCGAAGGTCAAAAATACCGTTTTTTGATGGAATTTGTTTTCCTCATAACTTTTTATCTAAAAACGATAGAAGCAAATTATTTAAAACAGCCATCGTGTTTTCTTGTCGAAGCGCTTTGCAACGTATAATTTGGTGACCTGGTAAGGTATATTGCCCAATATTTGACCCTCAGGTCAAGGTCATTTGGTGACGCCAGGTATGTTATGTTGCCATATAGGGCGATGCGGGCAGATGAGAAGAACACAGTGGTGTCAACTGCTTGTTTCTATCTCTGTTCTATCAATAGTTATTAGCAAATCATTGTTGATGACCTCAGATGACCTCAGATGACATTGTAGAGATTACTAAACAACAATTGTGCCTTGATCATCCATAATGAGATAAAATAACATGATTCTGAAATAATTGGTCTGATCCAACGCATGTGTTCTGAATAGGAAGCATTTGTTTATTTTCTCGTTCACTTATAATGGGAGGCCAGAAAATTGACATGACCTTAGGTCACCGATGCAAGAAATCCGAGATACACCAATTATGGGTACTTATGATCTTATTAAATCATGCAAGGTTCAAATCTTTCGGACACAAACTGTGGCTTTGGCACGATCACAAACATTTTAGAAGGCAAGGTCACTTAAAGTGATCTGATGACCTGACCTGGGATGACCTGAAGTCAAGTTTTTGGCAAAGTGTGGACAATTGATGTTCAAACAGCTGTAAGGGAGACCGGGGTACGTTCTTTCATTTTTTTGTTAATTGGCACTGGCGGGCACACTTTAAAGAGTTGGTGATTGATACTTTCGAATACTGTTACATACATCAATAGCTTCACATCGTTTTTCGAAGTGAAAGTGGTATCTCAGTTTGTTTCAACACCAGTGTCGATAATGTGGCGATGACTCATCAGACAGAACCTGCCACATATACGGGGAACGTTCTGTCACCTATGGGGCACATTCTGTCACTGATGGAGCACTTCCTGTTATCACCGAACGGTCATCTGTGGCGTCCCTGCAGGGGGAGAGAGGGTTTCATTCATCGCCATCATCAATAGTGTAGAAAATCACGGCCATCTACGATCCCAACACTGAATTTGTGCGTTTTCTTGGTTATCCATGCACAAATAAGGACATATTTTAACATGCTAACTGGGGTAGGGGATTTCCAACGCAATACCTTGAAATCCCCTCCCCCAGTGGACGCAAAGATCCGCCGCAGTCAACGATAAGAACAACGCGTTGAACTGTCTCCACGGGCCAAGTGATAGAATCTTTTGCAATTAGGCCCCGACGCCTCCCCCCGTTATGCGACTATTTCCGCTGACGACCCGACGCCATCCCCCCGGGTCAACAACTTTTCGCTAACGAAACGTCGCTAAACTTTTGCCCTCCAAACGCAAGGCCTAGATCCGCCAGTAGAAATCCCCCCAATGAAAATTCCTTAGAAAGACCTTAAGGCACGAATAATGCGAACTGCATCGCACCACCCGCTTTGTTTTACGCTTGTAGTGGCGTACCATATCTGCAATTAACAGGCAATAATTTGTACGGTCGTTTATAAGCGATACGACTAGGAATCATGAACAGACTCAGTGGCAGAACCTGCCCCACTTGACATATGTCACACTTTTTCGTTTTGCACTGACAACTTGGGAGAATGGGGCAGAATAACGCCAAGCACAATATTTTGGACATCCGTGTCGCCCCATGACAGCATTCAAAGACACCATACAATTTTATGAATGGCCACTAACTAAAACTTTGCTCACGTAACAAAGTTTGGGTTTATGTTGAAAACAAACTTTCCAATTTGGACCAATCCGGTCGCAGGCATGTTGTTGTTTTGATTGTACCGGGCCATTGCAAGCACAAAGGAACATATGCTACGAAACACCAATATAACTGCGGTGGAAGGGCCCATGAACATGTCAAGTGGGCCCCTCATCAGTACAGAGGGAGCAGACCTTTTCCTCCGTTCTACTGGGCCCTTTCAACGATCGGGAATAGGCCCTTTCAACGCTCGGGAATGGGACCTCTTCAGAAGCTCCCCCCCCCTGGGCGAAATCCTGGCTAAGTGTCTGGTAGAGACTCTTTTGAGGCGCTGCCCCCGGCCAAAATCCTCGCTACCTGCCTGGTTCATGGGGCGCTTTGAGGATCCTAAGGTTCCTGGTCCAATCCAGTTCATCAAATGTTGAAGAAAAAAGGCATCACAAGATAAAGTGTCCGAAATCCTTAGAGATTTTTGTGTTTATTTTGTGTTGGGGCTTTTCAACGCTCTGGAAGGGCCCTTTTGAGGCCCCTCCCCCTGGACGAAATCCTGGCTACGTGCCTGCTACAGTGCTGTATTACATTATGCCACTGCTCACTGGTAGAATTGTGAGGGGCCACGGAGTGAGGTCTGTTAGGTATGTGCATCCGAATTTCATGGACTTCGCCAAATATCTAGTTTTGAGAGGAAATAATTGGAATGGATCATGAAGCAAGCTGAAATACAAACCATTCACAAACGAGCAAAACAGCTTTCTTAAAGGTGAGTGACTCAGGAGCACAGCTTTAAAGGGAGTGTGTCTACTGACATCGCATTTTTACACTGGTTTGAATAACACAATTTTCTGAATCGAAACATGTCTTTCATGTCTCCATATTCAAACGTGTTTATTGTTGATATATATATATATATATATATATATATATATATATATATATATATATATATATATATATATATATATATGTGTGTGTATATATATATAAATAAATGAAACTGGCTAGCAGCCAAAAGTTATCGGGTAGACCCCAGATGGCTTACCGTTACCGCTATGGTACTAGCATCATTGATAATGTCGAAATATCGATACAAATTTGCTAGCATATCGATATCGCCAGCCAGCCAATAGCATTTCGACAAAACAGCTCGTAAGCGATGGTCGCAGCAGCCGAACAGAATCTCGACGGCCATTTTGCTTTTCAACGGTTTATTAACCCTCGCACCGACGGGGGGGCGGATATCCGCCCCCCCACAGTTTTTTCCGGACTAGCGGGAAAACGGCGGCGCGTAGCGCCGCCAAATTTTGTATGGGCCCTGTTCCCGGGCATATGTCAATGTCAGCACACTTTCCTGCAGAAAAAAATTACTTACCTAATTTCACACAGGTCCACGTTGTCAGGTACAATTAAAGTGACCTGACCTTCGAGGTCACATTTTTTGTAAGTTCGTGGACATCTGGCCGAGCCACAGTGGTGAACAAACAGTTTGAAACTCACAGTGTGGTAATAAGGCCTTTCGATATCTACAGTTTGTTTTATCTTGGATTTTTTTTTATCGGCCCTGGACCTGATATGGTCATGTCATATAACTGTTGAGAAAACACGCTCTTGCCATTAGGTCTGTTAAAGTGTGTAGGATCTACAATTGATTATAAATTTCGTGGCGCACTGCTCAATAGAACAAACCCTCAGGCTAAATATGAGCTCAGTTTTTCAATTCCTATCTGATGCACTATATCTGAAGTCCAAAAATATTAAGAATGGCGCGCGAGGGTTGTGTGTTATTTTTTTCTTCCGTGACCTTCCGCGTTAAGGTCTAACTCCTCAACTAGCTCCCACCCAAGGTCACATCCGCTCTCCTCTTGTACAATAACTCATGGTTCTACCCCTCTACAAGCGATATGACTACCTCGGTGGTTTTCACCATTCTGTTATCTCTTGTCAACCCTCCATCGATAGATCTCTCATAACATGTTGGGAATATTGTCTTCGGCCTTCGGACAATGACCTCAGGTCCCAGGTCATGGCTTTTTTTTTGTTTTGTAGTTGACGCCACTTCGGTAGGGCTAGCTAGATAAACAACCGATAATATGGTTCGGATGCCGCGCATTGTCCGTGATGTAGAAACAATGCATTGGTGGCAAAATGAAACTGCTCTTTGACCAATCGATTGGTCCGTTTTCCCCGGTTTAAAACTTAGAAGTTACTCAACAAAAACTTTGTTTCAGGCTTAAAAGTATAATGCGAGTTTTTGACCTACTCGCTGACCTCTGATCCCCTTATACTAATTGAACTGATTCTCAAAATCTGAGGGACATGTTTGGGCGAAAGAGTGTTTCAAGAGAAAATGCAGTGAGCTTTTTTTCGGATTGCCTCCTAGCTATTGTAGTTACTGAGCTAAGCCCCGGATTATGTGAAGCAGTGCTCAAAATTTTACTCGAAATATAGAAAAATTTGACCTTTTTTTACCTCTGGTGACCTCAATATTGACTGATCAAAAAATAGCTAAGTGATCTCTTTTGCTCAAGCCACCTCGGTCCTGGTGGACACGGCCTACCTTGCAGAAAGAGGAGCCCCGTTGTCCTCACTTCTCGCTACCCGTGCGGGGTTAGCTTTTGGAGAGTCTCTGGGGGTGCGGGTGGCGCGGGTTATCCCGCCGTCCCCGAGCGTTCCGGGTGTGCGCGAAGGGGCTCAGACGCCCCGTGGGTGGACGAGGGTTAAACATTGTCTTGTATCTTCTTGCTTTGTACATGTTGTAAGTTGTGCAAACATTGTTTGATTGTTATTGTCTTAGGTGCGCCGTTTCACATAACACATTTTTCCGTATGATAACCTTTAATAATTGTGTAGATCCTTCATCGATATCGAAACAAAAAAAGAAAAACAGTAGAAGTGTAAACTCAAATATAGGGGCTCCAGATGTTAATTTTGTGGCTTCAGATGTTAATCTTATCGTATCCCACAATCAAACCAATTGCTACTTAGCGAAGGTGATATATTTTTGACATTCCAAAACAATAGACACAGTCCCTGTAACTTGTAAGCGAAGTGGAAAGGTCACAGAAATCAACAATATGATTACCTCACCGTCTACGTTTTGTGACAGACCCAATAATGTGAGGAAGTCAAACTATAACCTTACCCGTTATGCTATCAAACTTGAATTTCCCTGAGGGTCACCACGGACCATATCCATTCCGCCTCAGAGGGAGGTTGCATCAGCAGGTCATTGGCACACGATAAATGCTGAATCGGTCAGATTAAACCCAGCAATATGGTGCAATGTGGTCGAATAAACGCCTTTGGGGTCTCTTAAAATGTCGACACAGAATCTTATGCAAAATATGCACTTCAGAGGGGTCGTACTCTGAGCGGGCGATGCTGCTGCTAGTAAAAACATCAGCAATACCATCATCCTGCCAAACAGGAGGATAAGGCTTACTAGCCTGACCGACCAGCGCATTTCAGGTCATACGGGACCGGTGCAGCGACTACTGATCTTCAACACCGCTTTAAATGCGTCGCATTCAACAGTATCTACTACCGACCATGTTATACTTTCTGTAACTACCACACCATGCATTCACTTGCTTCCCTGGGGTTTCCAATAACATATAGCACCAGTCACCACCATAAACACACGTCCTGTAACCCCTTCGCTGTCTACATACCCCATGCTGCTGTATACAGTATACAGTATACACCCTTCTGCTGCTGGCACGCACACGACAGCCTGTTTGCTCTCCGAGGGTGAGGAGGAGCAGACAGATACCGACTGACCGGCACGTGCCTGTCGAACTCACAAACACCGGCTCAACGGGGGACGCCCGGCGGCACGCTCAGAGGGGTTTGTTTGCAAATGTCCGGTCCGTGTCCATGTGAGCATGACACAAACTGGACACTGGGGTGGGTGGTATGCATAGGGTGGTGCGTTTTCTCCTTTTCATTTCGCCTGTCCTTTGGTCACATTGCGACCATTAGTGGCAATGCGACTGTGAATGTGTAAGGGAATCCTGACGGTCACATCAGGTGATGAGGTACTGCTTGTCGTCTGATGCATGTGGAATCCTTTGGAGCATGATAGTCGTGAACACTTCTTCTCCACCGACATATTTCTGAGGTTCGAGCCTCCATATGAGTCTTACGTCTCACGTCTTCTTACTTCAGCTTTCCCGCCTCCACCCTCACCTGAAGAAGCATGCAGCAGTCTCAATCTGGGGCGACCGCCAGCATGAATTAGCATGGCGCTCGTCTATCAAGCATCACGCAGTAGCGTAATTTACGTCTTCGTGTACAACTACTAATTATCTACTAATTATGACTTGCCTTATTATTCTAACGACGGCCAATAACGCTGTTCTAACGGTGTTCAATGCTCTCTCTTGAGCTGTTAGCGCGTTTGAACAATCAAAACACTAAACATAAATTAACTCCGTATTGCGATACAGGACATCCTAGCGCCATTAAATCTGTTATAACTGTGCTGCATCACACCAATTCAGACTAATTATCAGGCTTGTGTCTGGATCCCGAAGTTGGATCTGGGATCCCAGTGGATCCCTCAATATAAAATGCATGAAGATATTGGATCCCGGTGGATCCCCCTGCATAAAATGCATGAGGATCTGGGATCCTGCTGGATCTTTCGGCGTAAAATGCTTCAGGATCTTGGATCTCAGTGGATCTCTGAATTAAAACAAGCTTATGATCTTGAAAAACGTGATGCTGGGGATGACATTAAAATTTGTGTTCACTATTTTGCATCTGTACTATGTAGATAATGTGTGCATGCAAATTACCTTGTAAATTGTACATATTAGCAAACATAGGTATTGTAATTAATTTGCCAATATTATAAAATTAGCAAGAAGGTATTCACCAGTGTGCCTGGATCCCGAAACTGGATCTGGGATCTCAGTGGATCCCTAGGCATACAATGTATTAGGATCTGGGATCTTTGTGGATCCCTCGGCTTATTGCGTACGTGGATCTTGTGTCTCATATGGATCCCGGGACACAGGACACAGAAATCCAGATCTCAGCTGGATCCCGAATCCAGGCACATGTCTGCTAGCTAGCTTTTGAGATTGTTTTTCAATTATCCACGACAATATTTTTGCATAGGTACATACGTGTCATGTATGCTTGCCAGTGGCAAATAATGTCGGTCTGTGGCAAGTTGCCACAGACCGACATTATTTTAAAAATAGATTGGTTAAATAGTTCCTAATGTGGCACCGGTAAACGCGAATTTGGTAAAATAGTGCATTGCAAAATCGGGTAATGACGTTCTCGTGCTAAGCGCACATAAAGCACTATCACAGTTTTGACCGTGTTGACGCTTTTTATGGAGGGAAGTGTCGTGAAAACGTTTTTGTTGAATCAGTCAAACTCTAAGAGCGAATAAGTGATAAAGAAGACTCCCACATATACACCATTGTGATTGCTTGAGGCAAATATTGCATAACCACGGGCCACACCTTGTTTGCCTCTAAATGGCTACAATTATAGTCATGTCCCACATCTGCAATGCGTGTGCATGCAACACTTGCTCAAAATCGCTGCAAGCAGCGAGTAGCTTCAATAATTATGTATGTAGTATAGAAACACAGTGTAGGTGTGCGAATAGGAAAGGCGGTGGCGGTGGCGGCGGCGGGCGGCGGCGGCGGCGGTGGGCGGCGGCGAGTGCCGCCCGTCCAGCGCCGTAAACCGCCCATTGACATGCGAACAGGCGGCGATTATTAGGCGGCAGAGGCGCGCCGCGGCCGTTCCGACCAGGATCTGCCTGCGGTGGCTCAGCCTCCGGGGCCTCAGCAGTCAGCAGCCGTGGCTTACCGAACCGGGACGCTCTGCAGCCCGGCTGACCGGCCAGCCGCGCTCAGCCGGGCTGCTGGAACTGCGCAGCCCGGGCAGCTGAGAGTGCGTGGGTACTGCGCAGGGTTAGCTGAGAGTGCGTGGGTACTGCGCAGAGGCTGCGAAGACGGTGTGACTTATGCCAATAGGTCACGCACAGGCTATTTATTGGTTAGTGTAGTGGTATCGTGTATACTGTATACCATATACCGTATGCTGGTATAACCGTAACCGTAAACCGAAAACGTATACCGAGTATACCGTAATACCGTATACTGTATACCGTATACCCGTAATAGCCATAAATATCCGTAATAACCGTAATACCGTATACCGTATGGACGTATACCCGAGTGCATAACGCGTTTTACTCTATACCGTACCGTATACCGATAACGCCGTACACCGTCACCGTATAGAGAGCGTATACCGTTACCGTATACCATTACCGCTATACCGTACCGTGATAACCGTATACCTATACGGATTATAACCTGTAATAACCCGTATACCTATAACTCCGTATAACCGCTATAACCGTATACCGTATACCGATACACGATAAATACCGTATACCGTTTACCAGTTACCAGTAACCGTAGATACTCGAGTATACGTATATAACTCGTATAACCAGTAAACCGTATACCGTATACCGTATAACCGTATACGTATACGTGATACCGTAAACACGTATAACTGCATACCGTATCTCCATATACTGTAGTACACGTATTAACTTTATACCGCTACTTTATACTGCTATACCATATAACCATTTGCCGTCTCCGGTAATGGTATAAGCCCCGTATAGCTGGTGTACCGGTATAACCGATACCGCAGGATACCAGTATACCCGTATGACTGATACCGTATACCGTAAACCGTAAACCGTATACCGTATACCGTATACCGTATACTGTATACCGTATACCGTATACCATATACCGTATACCGTATACCGTATACCGTATACCGTATACCGTATACCGTTTACCTATACCGTATACCGTATACCGTATACCGTACACCGTTCACCGTATACCGTATACCGTATACCGTATACCATTTACCGTATACCGTATACCGTATACCGTATACCGTATACCGTATACCGTATACCGTATACCGTAACCGTTACCGTATACCGTATACCGTATACCGTATACCGTGTACCGACTCGTGATGGTTGCTCCTCCAGACAGTGATGTGAGTATGTATAACTGCTGAGCTATTATAGATACCGTTTGACCGAGTGTTGAGTAGATCCGGGATGGGTGGGTAGTTTGCTGTGAGTCAGGATAGCCGACAGCGCTGGTGGGTGGCACGCTGGGGGAGAGGTAAGTAGGTACTGCAGTCAGAACATGACATATTTGCTCAGTTCAACCTGTGACCAAACACATTCAGCTTAGCTAGGATATAACAGTCGAAATTCACATGACATTGTCACCGCAGGTATAACGCAATACATTTTGTTTTCTCAAAGCATGTCGTGAATACTGCATACTCGTACAAGCAGCAGGATGCAGTTTTGAAGAAAACAAAAAACTTTGCAATTATTTTGGTATTTTCCATGACACGACTTAGTAGGGGTGAGGCTATTTTTGCACCCCTCTCGGATCTCCAAAACTATTTGAATTATTTTAAAAATAAAAACGGCATTCGATAGCCCTTGACAATTCATCGAAGAAGGCTTATTTTTGCTGACCTCAGGGTTACCAATGACCTCACAGGTTCAAGTAAGAAACAACATGCTTGGCTGTGCAATAAAGTTCACCTTGGGTACAATTGTCGCGCATAATAACAGCATTACACACATAAGCAGTCAACAAATCGGGATGATTCGTGTGTAAAAAACTTACTACTGCACTTACTTAAAAATATCATTCTAAGCTGTTAATGACCTTGGGTCAGGCAAAGCCATCCAGGGTCGCGACGTCAAAATGCCGTCTACGGTCATGTAGGCGTTGTAATACTTCACCCTATTAGTGGCAGGCTCCCGGCTACCCCTATTAGTGGCAGGGGGGGCATATTCGCCCCCTGGAGATTTCGAGATCTACCAGTCCGATTTTCAAAAATCAAACGGTGGTCGATTCACCTTAACATAATCTACATTTCTAAAAAAACGAATTTTATCAATCTTAAAAAGGGGGGCAACGGGGGGCCAAAAAGTACAAAAATTATATATATTTTTGATCCAACACAGCTGCCATGTTTATCAACCGATTTGTATTCAATCAA
>VOPJ01005777.1:0-31375 GCA_014673585.1 Semibalanus balanoides
GCCCCGACCACCCGGGCTGCCGGGCTGCCGCACAGCCAATGAGAGACGGCTGCCAAGAGGGATGGCCCCCGTCTCTTGGCACGCTGCACTGCAGACGCTCCCCCGCAGGGACTCGTCTAAGGAATTTTGACTGGGGGGGGGGGGCTGACGTAGACCTCAATACCTTACATACAATTAACCCGGTATTGACCGGGGTCTCAGCATAACACCATTGACCTGGCAAATATTGCCCCCTCGTTATCTCCGGAAGCAATGCGCAAGGCACAGCGAGATTCGCAAGGCGGCATTCGAAATCTCGCAATGAGCCGCATCATAAGCATACTCTATATGGTATTGTGATCACCTGTCAAGTCAAGGTCAAGTCAAAGGTCAAAATCGAGGCATTGCAGTTTATGGGCCATACTTTCCATTCAAAGCCTTTGATTGCAATCATGATCACCCGAAGTGCTCACAGTGGTATAATATAGGTACATTCTGCATGAGCTTAAGTGAGATTGTTGCTTAAGTTCGTTTTTCAAGATCGGCTTTCAAAAGGTCACTATGCATAAAAGATGTACACAAGTCATTTGACACATGTTGCGTTGGATACTTTACACATATGTGCCTATAATTCGATAGTGATAGTCAATTTCGGTCATCTGATTTCATTTAATTGAAGCTAGTGTAATTTCAGGTCAAGGTCAGGTCACACATGGTCAAGATTTGAAATGGATAAATACAGGTATGATTTACTGATGTTTATCCAGGTGAATATTTTTAAACATCATTATTTATTTAATTTAAATTTAAACTTATTTAAACAATATTTTTGTAAGCACAAATGTTTTTAAACATTTTAAAATGTTTTGAAATGTTTTAGTTGTAGCTGCTTTCACGATGGACTAATTTTCGAAAAAAAATGTTTTAACCCTCGCCCTACGGCACCGTAGAGCGAGGGTTAAAACATTTATCGCAAATTTGTCCATCGTGAAGACGGCTACAACTGAAACATTTTAAAACATTTTAAAACACAAATATTTTAAAACATTTCGCGCAAAAAAAAAACATCGTGAAAACGGCTTATGTCTCCAAGCTTGATTGTTCTCAAACGACGACATTCGTTCTCACGATGTTGATGATAAAACAGACAAAACAAGGTGTATGACAACCAAAAGTTGTTCAGACAAAAATGTAACATACTGCTCCTAATTTGATAGCAGTTGTTTCGTCAATCTTTTGATCTGGTGTGACCACTACAGACGGTGGGTGGTCGACCTTCGTCGCTTCCCCGGTAAGGAAACAATACGACCGTATGGTCTAAAGCCTAACCGTGTGACTGCTTCTGCCGCCTGTGACAACCAATTCATTTTGATAAATATCTCCAGTAGATGCAGCTTTTTTCACCGTCTCCCACATTCCAGGCGTGTGTTTGATGCATAATTCAGTCCCTCTCGACACTGATATCTACTTAGCCGGCTGTGTTTTTACGCTCGCCAGTCCAGCCTGGGTGGACCTGGCGGGTTTTTATCCGTTTACCTGCCGTCACGACACGCTTAGATGAGCCGGCGACGTTGACGATAACATTATGATCGCGCAAAAACAGACCAAGTTACATTTCACGGCGAGCTGTCGGGGAAAATATGTGTCTGTGATTGGGTGGCGACAGCAGGATGACTGCCGCAAACGGAAACAAAAACATAAATTTAATGCTCGATTTACAAAGCAAAGCTTACGTCTAGACTAATTCGATACGAGTAACACAAAACACGTTTATATTCAGTGCTGCCAAGCATTCTGGGATATGATGTTTTATCTGACCTGCGGGTAATATAAACTGATAGTAAATTATAATAAGTCTTATCATTTATGACCTCTTCCTCAAAAGTAAAATATAATAGTACCAAAAAACGTTTACATTAATGTTTCGAGCACAGCTCTTTATCAGAAATTATACATTTACCAAAACAGCAATAACTCAGAATATAAGTTCTCGACTGCATATTGTTTAACGCGTTTGCTATACTTCCCCCCCATTTTCGCGCGTACATTTTTCCCGCGAATTTTCATTCGTACGGGCACAACCATCTAAAATTCTAAAGGATACTTTCAACTTCGGTCTAAGCATAAATAGTCGACATCATCTCACCTATCTATCTATATGTCACAGTATCACCTTATTAACAAACACACATTCAAACCATAATCTAACAACATGGCTAAATAAACATACAACGATACAATTTTTTTAATACATGTTTCCAAACCTAAAACGATGTATACAACGAACTGTCATCGCAAGGCGGAGTGTTGTATTTTACGATTTTGGCCACGGATACACACTTGGAGTTCAGCCTTGGTTGTTCCTTGTAATTCAAAAATTACCCTGCATTTTTCGGTCCGGGTGGTCCTTAGCTCTGTAAAGCACTTGGACTTGAATGGGTGAAGGGGTGTGACCGGCTTCCGGATGGGCTACCTTGAAATGGTCCCCCATCGGTGTATCATCCTTCCTGCCTACCATGTCTCGGACATGTTCATTGTATCTTAGTCTCAGCGAACGTTTGGTTTCTCCTATCTAATTTGCGTCACAGTACTTGCACCTAAGCTTATATACAACATTCTTATGTGTGCACTGTCCTCTAAGCCCACCCTTGCATACATTGCATCTTTTTCCCCATGGGCAGCGAGGCGGCGTGAAAGCTGAGCGTACTAACTGACTTTTCAACTTATTGTCGTTTATCCAAGCTAGCCTTAAGTTTAAGCCCGATCTTGTCATCACCTCTTTTACCTTGCAAAGCAAATTTATATATATATATGTATACGGCAGTTTTAAGTACCCATCCTCCCCCACTGTCTGCTTCTGCCTGTTTCTAGCCCCTCTCCCTGAGGAGCCTTTTTAAAACTGAAACTACTAAAAAGGAGCCTTTTTAAAACTGTAACTACTAAAAAGGCTCCTTAGGGAGGTTTGATTGTCCAGAGGGGCTAAAAACAGGCGGAAACAGACAGTGGGGGAGGATGGGTATTTAACACTACCGTATATTGACGAAAATTTGTTTTGCAAAGTAAAAAAGGTGGTGAAAAGATCGGGCTTAAACGTAAGGCTAGCTTGGAGAAACGACAATAAGTTGAAAAGTCAGTTAGTGCGCTCAGCTTTCACGCCGCCTCGCTGCCCATGGGGAAAAAGATGCAAGTTATGCAAGGGTGGGCTTAGAGGACAGTGCACACATAAGAATGTTGTATATAAGCTTAGGTGCAAGTACTGTGCGCAATTGATGGAGACAACCAATCGGTCGCTGGACTAAGATCAATGACATGTTCCGAGACTGTGGCAGGAAGGATGATACAACCGATTGGGGACCATTCAAGGTTAGCCATCCGGAAGCCGGTCACACCCCTTCACCCATTCAAGTCCAAGTGCTTTACAGAGCTAAGGACCACCCGGGTCGAAAAATCGCAGAGTTTATTTTCATTGGAAAGAAACAACCAAGGCTGAACTCCAATGTGTCATCGTGGCCATTAATGTAAAATACAACACTTCCGNCCCAGTGAAAATTCCTTACAGGAGGCCCTGCCTTAAATTCGCACATCAGTAGCACATGCTGCTGCATTGACAATCTGAGACATGCAAATTATTATCTTGTCTCAGATACCATGCTGTAGAGGGCCCGCTAAAAAACAAGCAACCACAATCCGCGAAGTTTGAGAAGAAAAAAAGTGGGGCCCGCACACAACTCACAAGGAGGCCCGCTCTTAGGACTCTGACCCTCCCGAAATGGAATCCTGCGTGCGCCACTGTACTGCAGTCCGGTAAGCCATCGATGCAAAATGCACTGCGGTGCAGTCTACCGCACATAAATGTACTGCGGTGCAGCATACCTACCAGTTTTGTTTTATTTGCGGCGACGTAGGTAAGGCAACCATTTATAAATTCAACCAGACATTGTCGTAAGGCTTGGAATTACCTGAAAGGTTGTGGTGCAAATAAAACAACCGACTGTTGATATACCAGTCAAAGTCTAAAGTATAAATAAATTGCTACTTTTATCGTTAACAGAGTAGGTAAGCGGTATCATACCGCTAGAGCATATTTCTGTGATCTGCCGTGAAACATGTAACTTACCGTACCGCAAACGTCCAATGAAGTTATCAAATGAAAGCATATCGATTTTACTGGCAGCATTCATGCAATTATATTTATTGAAATAGATCTATATCGTAATTCACTTCACGGTACGAAATAATACAATAAAATCATCGTGGGTATCGTAACTTTTAGAAAGCAGAACTGGACATAAAGGCAAAACAAATTGTCATCATGATACTCACTCTCCAAAAATCTACAATTTCCGTAGATTCTCTGAAATTGCCGTCTGTGCTGGAAAATGAGGCATCCAGAAAAAGCTCCGACAGAGCTTTGGTGTAGTAGAACATGTTGGATGACGCCGTGCTCACCGACACTGCCAATGGTGAAACAGCGAGAACAGAGATGAGTCAGCTAAAACAAAGAAGTTAAAATGGCAATCGGTTCAGAATCGAGTTACCAGCATCCGCAAGAGAGTTTTTTATGTATTGTTCATTCTCAGTGCTTTCACAAATATTTTTGTTTTACATTTTCGAACGTTTTGATTTTGTAGTGGTTTAAAAATATATGTTTTCATTTTACTTTGGGGGTAAAAAAATGTGAAAATTCGAGATTACCAGTTTAAATACAGTGCAGTTTTCTATCTTGCATCTTTTTCGGTTTGCAATTCGCTACAAAACTATATTTCAACTTCTTTCCAATATTTATCGTCTTTCCACCAACATGACGTCACTAAAACGTCATTATCTTTCAAACTTCTCAACCAATTTAATGCAAGTCTGACAGCATACGTATATACATTGACGGAAAACTCTTTCCAGCATACGTATAGTTGTTGTTAACTTAGCTACTTAAAATAAGTCTTTTCATTTATGACCTCTTCCTAGAAATTACAATTTAATGGTGCCAAAAAACGTTATATTATTTTAGATGGTTGTGCCCGCATGAATAATGTTCGCGGGAAAATGTCGCGCAAAAATGTGAAAAAACGCGGGAAACAATATGCTGTCGAAACTTGTATTCTGAGTATTGCTGTTTTGGTAACGTATAATTTCTGTTGAAGAGCTGTGCTCGAAATATTAATCTAACATTTTTTGGTACTATTATATTTTAATTTCGAGGAAGAGGTCATAAATAAAAAGACTTATTCTAATTTGCCTACACATGTTCCTCGGACCTCGCACAAGCACTAACCAATATTAACTTAGGCCTTAGCTACTGTAAATTTCAGCAAGATGCTCCTTATGCGTAGAGAGTTATGTAAGAAAACCCCCAGGGGAAAGTCGCTTTAGAACCCCCGAACGGCGCGGGTTAAAGAGAAAAAAAAGCGGAGGATATATTGGAGAACCAAGTATGGACGATACCTGAACCGAATTTCAAAGCAATATCTGTATTTTTGACTGACTCGTGTCTCCCTAAGTACTAGTCGTTGCCCGTTGGCAATCGGAATATGTGGCAAACCGAAATACGTGCCTGCCTAGGCCGGCTGGAATCAAGAGCCATCTGTTGAACAAAAGATGAGCAAAATCGATTGCAATTAGTACGAAATGGTTTCCAAATTTATAATGTTTACTCAAATTGCCCATACCAATGACCGGAGGCTGAAAAAGATCATGTGAGGTCAATAATTAGTTATGACGGGCTATATCGGGATTCTGGCCCATAGTGATTAGTGAACCGCAGACAATTAACGTTCACTAGTACATTGACAAAATACAGTCCTAATGTGTTCACATTTTGCGTCGTTTAACCAAGGCGACGTTAGCCTTCTCACGAAGGACTTTATTTACCGGGTAATTGGGGCGTTTGGGGCGTTTTGGTCGATTCGGGCGTTTGGTTTAAATGGGGGAAGGGGTCAGTGTTAGTGCCATGGCCACGTAACACGGTGTTAGGTCTAAAATGTCCTTAATTTTAAAATGCAAAAATTCCCAAATTCGTCCCGAGCCCTCCATTTAAACCAACCCCCCAACCATCACAATCGACCCCAAACGCCCCAAAACGCCCCAATTACCCGGTAAATAAAGTCCTTCATGAAAACGGCTATTGGTGCGACTCTACACACAACAATTATCATGCACATCCGACGAAATCGATTTGTCATGGGATAGAATGTTGTCCGAAAGGCATGTTTGCATGGGCAGACGACGTTTAAAATGACCAAATACCAAAATGTCCAGTTAGCACATCACCAGAATGATGCCAATTTTTCCCATAATAATCCATTGAACATGTATGTACTATTGGTTCCAAAATAAGCGTCCCGCTGGGTTGGCCGGCACAGCAGTTAAAGAGAATAAACCGGCTTGGGAAAAGTATGTGGATTGATGTAGATGAGAGCCCAGATGAGCGTTACTCATCTCCATCATTCCAAACACTTTTCCTATTGCAGTATATTCCCTTTAACTGCTGTGCCATCCAACCCAGCGGGACGCTTATTTTGGAACCAATAGTACCTACATGTCATAAATGAGCAAAGTAAAAGGTCCACTTCCAGAGAAAGACCCGGTAGGTGATTGATGTAAAGTCTTGAGACGTGTTATCGGTTGCTGTCATTTAGACTGGCTCGCTGAACGAACGTAGTCACTTATACCATATATAATTTCAATGCCAAGCACGCAAAATAGCTATCTCAACTCAAATTTTATGTTAAGGTGGGACAGTACCGAAGTAGGAAGTAGTATAAAAGTAGGTACGCCACAGGAAACCGAACGAAATGGCGGAGAGTCTGCGACAGACAAACTCTGGCAAGCATTTGACAAACTCACACAAATATATAAATAACATTTAAGTTGACTGACATCGACACACTCACATCCACACATTGTACAGCATGTCCGATTAACAACGCCAGCACACACCTTTGAACTCAACGCAGGCTAGCTTTGTGACGGGTTTTACCATGGATGAGAAATTCTATGGTTTTACTAAGCAGAACACCAGGACTGAATGTAAGGCGCGCTCCAATACACCTGAAGGCGCCCTCCCACATACCTTTTAAAGCGCCCTCCCAGATGCTTCCAGAGGCGCCCTCCCACATAGCTCCAAAGGTGACCTTCCAATACACCTCTTACGCTTTCCCACATGCTTTCGAAGGAGCCCTATCGTCGTCAGTTCTCTTCGAACGGCTATCGGTACTTACGGATGCTGACCACCGTCAGAAACACCAGGTAAATCATCAGTTCACGTAGGTTGGTTCGCACCACAATCTCCCGATCCTCCGTCTCCGCCATCTCCCGTGAAGTCCACAGCCCTGCACACAGCAGAAACTGCTGCGCTTAAATTGCATATTCACTCACACGAATAATACATTGGTTACACAGTGTTAAGAGCTCACTGCCACGCACAGCGGCAGGGCCCCGTCTCCCTAACTTTGCTCTACTTCTGTCAATGACACCTACAGTGACATTCATGGCGCCGGCAGGAAGCTAGACACAATGGAATACCTACACATGAGTGTCTGATGTGCCAGCCACTTACCACCAATACAGCCTTTGAGACCACTGCCGCAGCAGCCAGGATTGGTGACGGCTGGTCCATCCCCCGCGGCCTCCCCGGGGTCTCCTCCAGTCGCATCGTTCGGCGTCGCTTCAGCCTACTCACACACAGGCAACCAGGCAGTTAGGCAACGTCACCGATGGGTGTCACGTTAAAGGAAACATTTCACCTTGTCAATGGGGTTTTAAGTTAAAATAGCCAAGTTGTTTCCCATACACGAAAATTACTTCAGAAGCCTTCACATCTTCATAAAAACCCATTAATTAATTTATATCGAGTCCTACAAGTCGGTAACTGGAATACTACGTAACTACAGTCGCTGATTGGCTGATTTTGGCTGATTTGACGTATGATTATGACGCACAGACAGTGGCGGCGCCACCATAGGGGCAGGGGTGGCAGACTGCCACCCCTGCCGTGACACAGGGGTGCATTGCCCACCCTAAATGTAGGGCCACCTTCATATATTTTACCGGTGCTGTTTTCACAAAAATGTGATTCTGGCCACTTTGCAAACACATATGACAGTTACCCTTCGTCGACCTAATTCAAATTTTAGTCACATTAGGTCTATTTTGCTATCCAAGCTATATATCTGGTCATGACCAAATATTCACCGATTTGACCTAGACTTTCGCTCTGTAACGGGCTATAATAAATTGACCTATCTAACGGGAAGCGGGCCATTGCAAAACGTGTGCCGGCGCCATGGGCGGGGCAGGACAGGGTGACAGCAAAGCGCAGAGCAGGCGGGACAGGTAGGACGGAACATACAGGCGAGCGAACAGGCCAGACGGGACAAAGGCGGAGCAGAGGCCAGGCAGATGAAAACAGGGCAGAACAGGGCGGCAGGATATGGCGAGACAAGGGCAGGGCAGGGCAAGACAGGGGAGAGCAAGACAAGAGCTTTGCAAGGCAGAGTGGGTAGGCAAGGACAGATGTGGAACGGGTAGGACAGATGGTGTAGCAGGGCAGAACAGAGCCAGGGCACAGCATGGCGTAGGCGGCCAAGGGCAGGGCTGACGCATAATATTTAAATGAAAGAAATAAGTTATAATCAATGTTAACCAGTGAACACCGGGGGTTCGCGCCGCTGCCAACCACATACTGCCGGGAGGGGGACGGATAGCCCCCCCCAAGATATAAAAACCACACGATGTGGCGATAAGCAAAAAATACGTTTGATAACTCGAGACACGCTCTATCGAAAGCATACCGGCAATTTCTTGGGAAAGTCAATATTGAGGTCACCAGAGTTTATCATAAGTCAAATTTCGCCTAAGTATATATGGATGTTCTTTACAAGACCGTATAGGCGTTTGCGTGTATTATATATGTATGAGCGGTGACGCACTTATACATCTATCAAGGGGGAACCAAGCACTCAAGAGGCGCTGTCAACGAAAAGTGTTGTGAAGCGGATGAGATGTAAATGATAAATCAACAATTAACAATCTATTTCAACATCCCTTCATGGAAAAAAATCACAATACAGTAAAAGGTACCTGTTAAAATATTAATGCGTTCGCTCTTACCCTGTTAAAATGCTTTATAGCCTATTTGGTTATAAACAGCGTACTGCTCTGCCAGTCTGACTGGGTCTGTTTATAACACATTGTATTCGAGTCAGTCACAATGTAAAAAATGCTGTGCGTCCACAGGGATGAACAGAGTCGATTCATATTGAAAAAGGCTGTTTCGTCACAGACACGGACAGAATGTTAAGATTTACCTCCCCTGGCCTTTGCCCGGGCATCCGGGACGGATAAAATTAATCGAATCCTTTGACGCCGCTGCAATGACCAAACTGACGCTGCGAACAGTGATCCGAAATGAAAAGCACCTAAGCCACTGCTTCATACCTTTATGAGCGGTTCTGCTGCGCCCGCATCACGAGCAAGCGTGTGTTCAGCGCCGCGACCGTGATACAGCTGAGAACGCTCCAAATGCACGCAAACACCTTCAACCTGTTCATACTAAATGCAATACTGTGCACAAAGTACCTGGTCAACTGTATAGCTGTAGCTTGATGTAAGACCCCGCGACTAGCATGTCCTCACCAAATATCAGAGATCATCGCTATCTCCGTAACGTGTCCACAAAAACTTATGACGTCACCCCAGTAGTCAATTCTAGCGCATGACGTTTGCGGTCGGTTAAAACAGTTTTTCGCAAATAACTTTTCAACAAATAAAGATGCAACAAATATTTTGATGTCATTCGGTTCGCCTGTTAGGATGCGTCGACATGTACCGCATTTTCATCTGGTTACAGGTAAATTTCAAAAGTGTCAAAAGTTTTACGACCGGCACGGCGCGTAGTAAAGGGATGAGAAATACTAAAAATAATAAGGTATTTCTCATCATGGGTCTGGAAGCAGAGTCCTCACACATGAACTTTGGTGACCATCTAGTGTCTTCAATATTGACCTGAGGCCTGAAATGATCTGGTCTTCCGATTTGCCTTGTATTTGAGATTTCCAGGCTTCCTTGCATTTTTTTCATCGTAACCTTTATGCTTTCGACGTTACAGGACATTTTTTCCCGAAATAAGCACTTAACTGCAATGGCGGAGGAGGCCGATAGGATACGAATGAAGTTTCTTTTACGTCATGACCACGTAAAATCACCGGATGTCTCTACCTACCTCCTATATATGGCCTGCCAAAAAATGTATTCAAGCGGACGTTCGATTTTATAATATCGTTCATTTAAAACACGCGCTTAAAACTCTGATATCACGAGTACAGGTAGAAGACTCGTAGAACAGACTAATGGCTATTTTGTAATGGGTCTGTATCAAAATAGAATGTGCTAAACAATGGCTAAAACATAATGAAGAGCTTTTCTAAAAGAACTATAATGGGTCTTGGTATCAAAAAAAAATGTTCTAAACAAATGCAAACTTCTTTAAAAAAAAAAACAGCTAATGATAAGATAAACCCGCGCCGGGCCGTGCTCGGCGCCACCTTCCTGGGCCGGGGGTGTGTGTTTAACACCCCCTTTTCTAACTCGGCTCCTATGGGACCAGATATAAACCAAAAATACCGTTCGAAGCTCGTTAAAAGGATTTGGGAAAAACCAATTCGTGAATTTTTTATCAGGTCAAATTAGATCCACCAGAGGTCATCAGAAGGTCAAATTTCCAATTATCCCCAAATATCTCGGAAGGGAACTATGATAGCTAGGAGTAAACAATAAGAAGCATTAGATAGCTATTTAAACTTTTCAATCGCACCCAGGTCCTCAAATTGAGCTCAGGATCAATAGTTAGGCTCCAGAGTCACAAATGTCAAAAATGCAGTTTTTGGTAAAATAATGTTTTCCTGAATAGGCATTTTGATCTAAAAATGACACATAATCATGTAAACACTATGTGTTCCTCTCGTCAAGACGCTTTGACATAACATGATGACTTCGTAAGGGTCAACTTCAAAATTTGACCTCAGGTTAAGCATTGGTGGACCCAGATAGGTCATGTTGCAATGGGGCGACGCGGACAGAAGATACAAATACAGTGGTGTCATCCGCTCGTTCTATCTTCATTCTATCATAAGTATTAGCAAATCATGCTGATGACCTCAGATGACTCAGATGACCTTGATAGAGATCTCTTAGAAACAATCGGCACCTTAGGTCATTCAGAAAGCTAAAATAACATGATTTCTGAAATAATCAGCGCCTATCCAATTGCATACTTTCAGAATAAGTTAGCATCTGTTTATTTCCCATTCCACTTTTAATGGGAGGTCAGGAAATTGACCTGACCTTAGGTCACGATAATTAAAAAAATCCGATATATACAAATTAGATAGTCATGCTCTTATGAAAAACCTGTTAACTACGAAACCAATCCGCTAAAAAAAACTTGGCTTGGTGGAACCGCAAATTTTGGAGGTGGGGTCACTTGACCTAGCCTGGTGACCTGAACTTGACATGACCTATTGTCAAAAACTTTTCTGAAAGCTGTACAAAAAAGATGATCGAACAGTACTGAAAATTGGCGGACCTACGCGCCGCCGTTTTCCCATATCCAGGAAAAACCTGAGGGAGGGTGTCTAAACACCCCCCGGCCCGGCGCGAGTTAAAGTAATGAAATGCGCTGGATAAATGTTCGTTTGCCGCGAGGTTTATAAGCGTTGCATATTTTACGTGACACTTTTTCTCGGTGAATGATACATGCGTACCCAATCAGTCAATTTTGCCACCCCTGGCAAAAATCCGTGGCGCCACCCCTGCGCACAGATGGCTCAAAACTTTGGGAAAGTGTTTGGATAAGCAATTAAACAAATAGTGCTGACTGCTGGACAAGAGCATACTGTTTCAGTACCTCATTCTTTTGACTGCAAGAATGAACTTTAAGAGGTATTTATCGTGATTCTGATGTTTAAATCGTCTATAAAACATTTTTCTTAGCAACATTATGTAGCGCATGTGTAGCGTTCAGCGCTGACCTGAACGTTCCAGACTCGCGTAAGAATTGTTTATCTGTCCCCGACCCCGCCTCGTACCAGACTACCAGCACGCGCGTGCTGGTAGTCTGGTTTGATTGACTGCTCTGCTGAGTCTGCTGAGTGATAGGAGTGGGCCGGCGAAACCGGAGCGCCAGTGATCTGAAGACCGTGTATGAACTTGTGACACAGAATACAGACGGACGCCCGGTCCCCAGAGCACAGACAGTGAGCGAAAGTGGCGGACACTACACATTCCTAGCAAAATTATGTAATACAATCATTTTACAAATAGTGACGAATACCTACTCAGAGCAAGTATTGTGGTGGTTCTCAAACCGTTGTATTTTCCGGCACCTTCAACAAGTACTTGGGCGAATACTGCATCTTGTAATGGTACATCACGATCCCTCACTAAATCGATTACGTTATGAAGACATTGCGTGCTTCTAAGCAAACTGATTTCGCATTATTCTGAGGAAAACATGTTAATTGAACCAAATCACTGACAATATAATTTGCTTTTTCTGCGTAAATATATATTTGTATGACTTACTTGTATCAATATCATGATGCATCATTTCTAACCTCTCTCAATTCTGTCTTTTTTTTATCGTTTTGTCTTAAGGCGAACTGTTTCCTTTAATCAAGCGACGGAACGTTAAACCGGTGGAAGATCGCATTGATGCGCTGCCACCAGCCGTGAAAGCCACTCCGTCCAGGCTCGCATTTGTAGCCGCAATGGCAAAACCGAGTGCGTGACGCGAGCGAGTGCCACCAAATAGTCCGTGATTTTTTGTATCGATGCCTATGTAAACTGTTTTTAATTGTGTCGTTTACCGCAAATGTTTTCACCACATGCATGTAAACTGTACAGGAATCGTAAAAGCCACGTTGTGTATGGTTCCTTAATAATTGATGATGATGATGATAAACGTGTGTTCAATGGGAACAGTCCACACAAATTTTAGTTAGCATTTTGCAGACGTTGATACAAACTACTTTCCTTTTCAACTACCGACCGGAAGTAGTCTTTGTCATAAAATATACCTAAATTAGTAACCTGGCAAGTGACTGAAATACACAAATTGAAACACAAATTTCACTTGCTTCTAATTCAGTCGAAGCAGCATTTCATTCATGATACGTGTTTCTGATATGTGTTTCTGACAAATTGAAGGTATGTTTTCCGTCTTACCGTTTTGGCTTGGCTGGTCGTAGGCATATTCGGCGGACAATAGACTAAAGCGTCCTTGCTCCTTTCTCGTTTCGTTCGTCCTCTGTCAGTCTTATACGTCTACATGAAATGCAAGACACTCTTACTAGATACAATCAACAGTTGCCGGCAATCTGTGTCTAACCAATTGAGCTCGGGAATCTCTGATGCAGCAAATTTGTTTGATTGCAAATGTAGCAAATTGCATTCGAACACTTCGATTTAGCAAAAATCTTCTTCATGCAGCACTCCATAGAAACACATCTTGAAACACACGAAGTTCTTGTTGTTTTCTTAGAAGGTGGACGAAACACGTGCTTTTTCACACAGCTACCCTTTATTTAACCCAGTCATGCTTTTAGACAAATATGGGACTCGACACAATTATATGGAATGAAATATGATTCCATACTTTGACAAATATGCGCCATATGACAAATATGTCTTGTATGCATTTCACATATGATCTCTGGCTGCATGAAGAAAACCAAACACCGGGAGGTATAACTATTGAATCCGAAAGATAGAGCGCAAAATTATAAAGCAAGTCAGCAACATATTTATATATTTAAGTCCCTTGGTGTAGCAGGACATGATATTGGCCAACGTATGCAAGCATTGACACCACTTCCAAAGGTAAACTGACGGTGACATCGGCATTTTATAAATCAAGTATGGTACGTATCTGCAATTTAGACATATTAATAACTGCACTACATGGGCAAGCTTTGCAATAGAATTAGTCAAACTACAAAAAGGGATGCCTGGGAGCGTCAGAGGCGGGACCCCGTACATTGCTGTTATGCAGACCACGTCCCCAGCTAGGGGGCGGGATTGCACTGGTGGCAACCAGGGGCGTAACCACGATCTCAAAGTTACTGGGTATACACTATCTGACGAAAAATATTAGTCCTGTTCTAAAAAATACCCCTCCCCCCAAAAAAAATGGTGCTGAGTTTTTTACCTTTTCTATTTGACTTGTATTAATTTTAAGCCTATTGTATACAGCCGCATCACTGGAAGCTGATGGACTTTCGCGTCTCCCTAATGCCGATGGCAGTTGGCACAGCCTACATTAAAGCCTCATGTTGTTATAGTTGCGCCCATACCGGGGCGCCACGGCTCCAGTGGCAGCAGGGTCACCTTTGGTCGGTCGGAGGCCTGGCCAAAAGCTTTTATTTTAGGCGTCCTCCTACAGAAGGCCAAAATTCATGTGAATGTTTGTTTATTCTTACTTCAAGAAGTTATTGAAAACAAGTTACTCTTACTTATTATTTTATATTCTTTTAATATAAGTGTGCTATTTTCAGTCGTTATGGTGCAGCCATGGCGCTGATGCATACCCCCTTGCTCCGCCCCAGTTCGGCCCCCCAATCGCTTTGGAAAAAATCGACACCGCTGCGTTAACTACTGCTTTATTGAGGTTTAAATGTACTGGCAATAGACTCGGCTATTAAACTGAAGTCTCATGTTTTTCTCCTTATTATTTTATGATAAAAAAATCATATTTGTAGAAGTTTTCAGATGTTTAGAAAGGGAATATGTATGATACCAGGGGCGGATCCAGAGGGGGGGCAGCGGGGCTGGCAAGCCTCCCTCAATGAAAATTGGCCCCCTGCCCGAGGCGCAGGAGCACTAATTTTGCGCCGAAGGCGCAATCTGGGGCGCCGCAGGAACGCCCCCCTATTCCATGGAGAGCGCATTAAACCCCATGGAGGGCGCCCCAAAACCCATAGAGAGCGCCCCAAAACCCATAGAGGGCGTCCCCAAACCCATGGAGGGCGCCCCCAAACCCATGACTGTTCCTACAAACCCGTGGAGGGCGCCCCAAACCCATAGAGGCGCCCCAAACCCATGGAGGGCGCCTCCAATCCCATGGAGGGCGCCCCCAAACCCATGGAGGGCGGCCTCAAACCCATAGAAGGCGCCCCAAACCCATGGAGGGCACCCCAAACCCATGGAGGGCGCCCCAAACCCATGGAGAGCGCCCCCAAACCATAGGAGAGCGCCCCCTTACCATGGAGGAACGCCCCCATTTCCGGAAAGTGCACCCAAGTGCCAAAGCATTCTTTTTGAACTTCAGAACTTCGGAGGGCGCCCTCAAAACTCGGAAAGCGCGCCCTCTGCATGTTATTAGTATTGCACACCGATTCTGAGGAGGGCGCCCAATCTGAGGAGGGCCGCCCCCCCCCAAAAAAAAATGGCGGTCGCCCTCAGATTCATGAAGGGCGCCCCAATCCGCAATGGAACGGCAAACTCCCCACGTTCTTGGGGAGGGAGCCCCGATGCCCCAAAAAGCACCCCGCATACTTTTGGAAGGGTGCCCTTCGAAACTCGGAAGTGCGCCCTTAAACAAGATGAGGTGCACCCGAATATTAACAGGGCGCCCCAAAACCACAAAGGGTGCCTTCAAGCGCACGGAGGGTGCCTCCATAATCAGAGCATTACAAAAAAAAGGTTTAGATGTGTTACAATAATGAGTTTATTTTTGCGCGATCACTGCAATTTTTTCCAATTACCTCGCCGCACCTCAATGACCAATGGTCATGGCCACTCATTAATCCAGGGGAAAACTGCTCCCTTCCACAGGAACGTTTGGGGGCATTTAATGCAAGCATGCCCCCAACGCGTTCCAAGTGGCTTGTAAAAAGCGATAGTTAGCCTTAGCACCCTGATAGGGTGGGGGGGGGGGAATCTGGCCCTCTCGGAATTTTCTAAATAAACTTGACAATCACATAACATACAATAGCCGTTTTTATCAATGATTATTTTGCACGAAATGGTTTTAAAACATTTACAAATGGCTTTAAAAATGTTTTGTTAGTTAGCCGTTTTCACGATGGACTAACTTTGCGAGAAATGTTTAAAGCCTCGCCCTACGGTCCCGTAGGCAAGGTTTAACAACTTTTTTTTTTTGCAAATTAGTCCATCGTGAAAAAACGGGTACTACTAAAAACATTTTATAAAACATTTTAAACGTTTAAAACATTTCGCGAAATAAATCCATCGTGAAAACGGCTTATTATATCGAAGTGGAAACTTCAGTACCTTAAATGCTACAGTACTTCTATTTTTATACACATCTCTTATCGAAATCGATATAAACAGGGCGGATCCAGGGCGACAGGGCGAAAGGGGCCCTGGCCCCTGCCCGTACCCCAAAGCCTTCTGAAAACTTTTATTTGCCAACGCCTTCCCCTAAAAATACGGGTCGCAAACGGTCGGCCTCTGCAAATTTATCGTAAACTTGCCTTTGCGGCAGTCAAGAATGCAAGCTTATCAACAGTCAAAAACGGGAAATTTTGCGCCGCTTCGCGGGATGAACACCAAGTTTCGCAATTGCATATACAAATATCAAAATTGGGAAAATTAGTTCATTTTAGTGGTCCTGGTGGAGGCTCTCCCTGGCGATTAATTGCTGGCCCCAGGACCAATATTCCTTGAACATCATAGGTACCGAGATGTGGTAACCAGAAAGTGGTTACCTGAGGCTTGGCACCACTCACGGCCTGGTTTCAATATCAAAATTTGATTTTTTCACGACCTAAAAACAAAATTTTCACGCCGCTTTGCGGCGTCACATCAGTGACCATTGTCATAACGAACAAATCGTCATCGTTTTCGGTTTGTCGTAACGCGGAATTGAATGCATAATATTTTAAGTTAATCCTTTACAATGCCCACCTTATCCTCTACACCGCTATATGTTTCTGGGGCTACCAGGCAAACCCGTTCAAATTTTGCGTCTCTTTTGCGGTAAACAACATATACATACAATATAACAGGAAAGTCCACATTTGAAATGCTGAAGGGGTTTCTATATACGCAGAAAGTTGGAGTACATATTTTTCTTCATTTCATCCGACTTCCCATTTACAAATTATCGGCGACGCCCCTGTGTAGGTTCAGTCGAAGATGGGCTGATCACTGATGACGCGCTCCCTGTCCCCGTCCCGGTCAACAACATCCTCGCTTTGATGTCCTGCTTTCCCTCCCCCTACTTCAACACATTTTTGAAATATTCCACTGGATTTTGAATCCCTTTCCCCAAACCCAACAAATCCTGCATGCACCTATGGATAATAGTAACGTTGGGAAAAAATGACGTTTTATTGGTGTCATTGGCATGCGATTTTTTGGCGTAAAAACGATAAATGTTTTTGACAAATCAGTACAACATCGAGTTAATTTAATGCAAATTGCAAATTTAAAACGTCAAAGAAAGGAAATGACATTTAAAAAAACGTCGATCTAAGAATTGCGTAATTTTTAACCCNTTGGAGTACATCTTTTTCTTCATTTCAACCGACTCCCCATTTACAAATTATCGGCGACGCCCCTCTGTACAGTCGAAGATGGGCTGATCACTGATGACGCGCTCCCTGTCCCCCTCCCGGTCAACAACATCCTCGCGGACCCTGCTTTCCCCTCCCCCTGCTCCAACAATTTTTTGAAAAATATTCCACCTGGATTTGATCCCTTTCCCCAAAACCAACAAATCCTGCAGCACCTATGATATAGTACTTGGGTAAAAATGACGTTTTATGGTGTCATGGCATTGCGTTTTGCGTAAAAAACGATAAATTTTGACAATATCTACAAACATCGAGTATTTAATGCAAATGCAAATTTAAAACGTCAAAGAAAGGAAATTACATTTAAAAAACGTCGATCTAAGATTTGCGTAATTTTTAACTCCTAAAACTCAACAAAACATTTTTTCGATAAAAAATACATGGCGCCCCCCTCAGCCGCAAAAAGAGGCGCCCCCTGGGCCTGCAGCCCCCCCTCAATGAAAATCCTGGATCCGCCACTGATCGACGTTCTATTCACTTAGCTTCATCGCAGCGAAGAGGACTAAGAACAAATTACTCTCACATCTCACTTTCTCACGATGATATCCAAAAACTGATGGATGCATCCATGCTTGAAGATGTAAAAATGCAGGCACGTGCTGTAAGGAGAATATCAACAAACGCACTGTTTATACCCAAATGAATCGTGATGGCACAATTCACTGCTAATCATGCCTCAGCTATGGAAAGAGGACCGGAGTTATCGGACCCTATTTTTTCGAAGGCGATGACGTTGGGGCAAGCACAGTCAATATCGAGCGCTACGTTGCAATACTCCAGGAGTTCTTCTTCCCCGAAGATCCTGAACGGAACGGAATGTGGATGCAGCAAGACGGTGCCACTGCACACACCGCTCATGTCAGTCTGGACGTGCTCAAGGCCAAGTTTGCTGACAGGCGCATCTCACAGAAAACGGGATTTCCGTGGCCGGCCAGGTCACCCGACCTTAGCCCCTTTATTTTTTTTTCCTTTGGGGGTTCCTCAAGGGAAGAGTGTACCAGATCCAACCACTCACTCTGGATAACCTGAAGGAGAGCAACAGGGAGATCATTACTACCATCACAGCCGACATGTGCCGCAAGGTCATGTCCAACATGCGACGCAGGATGCAGCTTTGTGTGGAGGCGGGCGGTCGACACTTGAGCATCTTATGTGAGGTCGCCACCATGGCTTGCTCAGAGTGTGCCCGAGTTCGTACATACGCTGTTGTCAACCATGCCATGTTGTTTTAGTTCTGTTTGCTCTGTTTGCGCTCAAGTGTGTTTAATCCAGCGCTGAAAGCCCGCGTTTTCTGCTCTAGCGCACCTCACGAATTCTGTGAAAGATTGCGTTCTTTTCGGAAATAAAGCTATGTTTTTATCGCATTTTTTCAGTCTTTTTCGCTGCGGTATGGCTAAGGAAATAGAACTTCGATGGGATTTATTTTCTCAAATGTGATGTAAAATTTCCTCAGCTTTTCGATGCTGCTAAGTTTGAAGATCTGCGACCAACACTTCCGGAGTTATCGTGAGATTTCCGCGTGGATACATTTTTTATGAAACACCCTGTACAAACTACATACGCAAAATAGCGACCACAAATTTTGATGTCAGTCCCAGCATTTTTCAAAACATAAAGCTCGATTTAAATTAGAGATCCACTGAGATCCCAGATCCTGAAGCATTGTACGACGAGGCATTCAGAAGGATCCCAAATCTGCATGCAATTTACGCAGAGGGGTCCACTGAGATCCAAGATCTTCATGATTTTATACAGAGGAATCCACTGGGATACCAGATTTAACTTCGGGATCCAGGCACAAGTCTGGTTAGGGCTTATGGACTCATTGACTGGATTGGTAATACAGCGCCCGTAACAACACTTTAATCATACCTCAAACATGTAACAATCGCAATAGACGAACACGGTTTTACACAGCAGCCAAGAACAATTTAAATAAGCTAAATTCACGGACTGTACAGTGCTAATAGTTGAGATATTTAATAGTTCGCTTAGAAACATCACTGGCCCTTTAAAAATGCCTAGCGGATTGCTAGTAGTACTGGCCAAATAGTAAGATTATTCCTGAAGTTAACTGTCATCGACTTACCGTGTGGTCTGGGGTCGGGCGAAGACATGTTGGTGTCCAGCACCAGCTCGTCGTCGCTGATGTCAGAGTTGTCCAGCAGGATGACGTCGAGCGGCGCGCGCGGCGCCGGCGACGGCAGCACCAGGATGTCATCATCGTCAGCGTCGTCAGCTGCCGCGCCGGGCCGCTCCTCCAGCGTCGTCGACAGCTCCTCTGACAGCGAGAGCGGGTTGCCGACGTCAGCGACGTTTGGCCGCAGCGGCGGCGAAGTGGTGGCCCGTGGCGGAGGAGGAGCCTCGACATTCGCCTTGGGCCGCGGAGGCACAACCGTCTTCGCTACCGAGCCTGGCGCGACTTTAGCTTTCGAGCCGGCTGAAGCTTTCGGGCTCTGCACGGCTTTGGTCCTCTCTCCAGGGCCAAGCGCAGACTTGGCTCGGGGGCCAGGCACGGTCTTCGCTCCAGGAACCACGGCCGCCGCGCCGGAGTCAGATGCGGTCGGCGCGGCACCATCAGGGTTGGCGGCGACAGGTTCAGCACTTGGATCAAGCTCCTCCACCACGGGCCCGAGGAAGACGAAGTCGGGCAGGTGCGACATCCACACGATGGTGACGAGGAGACCATTCACTTTGGTGGAGACGGGGTGCCCGGTGTTCTTCACTTGGTGCACGGCATGCTTGAGGTAGCGTCTGGTCAACGAGATGGGAATGCCATCCACGTGCATCAGGTCGGGCAGTTTCTCCAACTCGATCATGTTCCATCGCGAAGGCTTGTCACCGAAGCGTGCAGTTACCATACGACCCCGCACACGCTGTGGTGGCATGCGAACGAATGACAGACGCGCACCACTGGACAGATCCTTTTCATTCGGAGCTTTTCGGTTTAGCGACTTTTGTGACAGCGTCGTCTCGTTGGTGTTCACCAGTTCTCTGTTGGTGAGTCGCTGCTTCAAGGCAGTCTCCGACGGAAGAGCTGCTGCTTTCTTGGAAGCGGGCGCCGCCGGCATGCAAGTCTTCATTTCTTTGGAGGTGGACAGGAAAGTCGATCTCGGTACCACTCGTAATTTAAATGCAGTAGGACCTTTTTTGGAGGTTGATGGTTTTATAGCAAGGCCTTCTTTGACAGATGATGCTGGAGTGAACATGGTTGATTCTTTAGAGATGGATACTTGCTTCGACGCCAGCGTTCCTTCATGGCTTGATTGCGGCTTTGAACCAATGAGTCCTTGAGAGCTTGATGTCGGCTTAAGACCATCTTTGGCGACAGATCCCGGCTTTGGCATCCCAGTTTCTCGGGACACACATGGTGGTTTCGTGGCCGGCACTTCATTGGAACTGGATGGAGGTACACACGCCGTCATTTCTGTCCGTGAAGATGGGCGTTTCGCAAGTGGTTCCTCTACAAACGTTGTGCCATTCACTGTTGTGAACTTCGCTACGTTGGCAGAACCTCCTGAGGACGAGGGTTCTTTGAGGTTTGCCGTTGATTCAGAGGCGCTCAGACCTGGTGACGTCCGAGTTTGCGACGAGGCCTGGCCTGCAGTCCGTACAGAGCCAGAGAGCTGGGCGCCAACAGGCACGCTAGACACCGGCAACATAGAGGGGTCTGCTGGCGTGCTGGTGCTGAAAGGCGCTTTTGAGCTAGATAGCCGCGACGGTTGTGCAGGAAGCGGCTCTCTGGCGCTGGACATTGGTTCTGATGTAGTAGGAACCTCTGATGCAGTCGACACATTTACCAGGGAAACGTCACTTGACTTGCCGCGACGAATCAGTGTGACAGGCGCCGACTGTCTTGTCAACTCCTGCGCCGGCTGAACGGGTAACTGTGCAGAGCGCGGCAGCACCGACGGACAAGGGGCCTGTGGTGACACCTTCTCTACGGTGGGTGTCCCTGGTGCGACGGTAGTGGCCATGCTTAAGGCGTCCCTTTCTTGGCGCTGGATCGACACGAACACCTTGTCACAACCACTGTTCCCGGCGGTCGATTTGGCGCTCGTAGTCGTGTTTACACCTCCTTGTTCACTGCCAGGCACGCCACCATCAGAAGCCTGTGACACGTGAGCAGCTGCACCCTTCTCCGCCGACTGGCCTGTAGAGAGCAAGCTCAAACCGGGGGATAAAATGGAGCTGGTTCCCAGGTTTGCAGTGATCACAGCGCGTTCACCGTAGATGGCTACCTTCAAGGGACTCTTCGCAGGTTGCTGTACCACCAGCTCAGGTGGTGGCACCGCCCTCGAGGTCTTAAATCTCTTGCCATCGTCCGTCACGACTACAACTCCACCATCTTCCACGAGCAACCGGATACAAGGAGGGTCACCAGAAGCCACGCGCTTCCGGGTAAGTTTGCCTCCGGGTATCACTCTCGGTTGAAGCCCTTCTTGAGCAGCAGATTTGCTGTTTCCAAACGAGACTTGGCCGCCGGGACCCACAGCTACATTCACGCGTCGTTTCTCACCTCCCTGCACCACCGCCGGCACTTCTACTGGTGTGATGGCGAGGACATTGAGCTGCGCATTGTTCGTCGATGCGGTGGGCTTGATCACTTGGCAGGTCATCGCGTTCGTCTTTTCCATCGCGCTCATGTTCGTGACTGGCACCAACGGAAGGTCGGTTCCGCCCAGTTGCGAGACGTGCTGGATGTCAAACAAGCTGAGCACTTGGCGGATAGCGACGTTACTCTCGACACGAGCACTGAAGCCGCACAGCATGCGCACAGCTTCCGCCGTCCACTCCTTCTCTTCAGAGGCCGACTCTGTAGCACCGATGACCCAGAACGCACCGGCACTGTCCTGGCGCAGCACCACCATACCGTTGCTATGCAGCTTGTGGGACTGCATATCTACACGGTGTAGCGTCTGTAGGCGCTCAACGGAAAGTGGTAGCTTTTTCAGACACAGTTTGACTCCGCCATCGGCGCTACTTAGCTGTACACGACCCGTCTTCACCTGGAAGTTTACTGTAGCGAGCGGCACTCGCCGGAGCTGCCCCGGATTAGCGTCGACCGTCACAGGCATCAGGCCGAGTCCCTCGGTAGGGTTGTGAAACTGACGCCCTGAGCTGTCCATCACCACGACGTCGTTCGCCGGCTGGATTCGCCACGTAACGCGCGGCATCATCGGCGCCTTCGAGAGGACGCTCATCATGCCGCTGTGCAAACGCACGGCGTAGTGTCGGTAGCGTTCGGAGTCGACATTGCTGTCCTCTTTCCCCACCGTTTCAGCCGGCATGATGCTTACAACGCTCAATACTTCCAGAATGTCGACTGGTTCGGGTAGAGGAATGACGGGAAACACACGTCGCGGAGGGACGTGCACAAGCGGCGTCTGCGCCCCCGCGCACTCGGCACCTGCCAGGCAACTCGAATCCAGCTGCGGCATGAACTCCAGAGGAGTGCGTGTCTTCCGAAACGCGAACGTGCGTGCCGTGTGCTCGTGGCGCGGTCGCGAGATGGTGGGAGGCAGGGGGCGCGAGCGCAGTGCTACGTTGCGGCCAAGCTGTCGCAGACGTTGACGTGGTGGCATGTAACAGCTGCCACTCCGTGCGTACTCGTGGCAGCCGTGAACTTCGTGAACGAGACAGAACGGATGCACCTGCGGTAGTCGGTAGACAGGCACCAACACTTTGACTCGGCACCCCAGCTGATCGTACTGCTTGTCCAGAATATCCTCGCCGTACGTTGGGAGATGGCTCGGCAGCGTTAACAGTGGTCGTAACTGCAAAGGCGGTGGGCTGTCGTCTGAGGTCACGAGTGTCAGAGGTCCCTCATACCACACATCTTGCTTTGTGAACCGGACCGGTGCCTTGCGTGCGCGCTTTGCCCGACCTCCAGCCACCGAGGCGGACGTTCCTGAGCCAGAGGAAGCAGCGAGCGGCGATGAGGTGCAGCCAGGAGCCGATAGGTTTGCTTGGAATGTGGCTAATAGAGCCGAGGTGGCATCGGAAGTGCCATGAGTATGGCCAGTGCAGGAACAGGACAGCATACACTCCTCTCGGCCGCAGTGTTCCTTCTTACGGTGGCCACACGTCAAGCTACTGCAGACACAGCCCAACCGACAGAACTCCTTCGAACACGGTGTTTGTTGATCCACCAGAGAAGAGCTGCTGTCTTCAGTCCGCTGTGGAGGGGGGAGACCTAGGCGAAGCATCTCTGTTCTATAGCTTGCCGACATGAGTGGGGGATTAGCTCTCATTACAGGTGGTTGTTCGCGGGAATCTTGGGTCTTATGTGGGGACACGTCAGTTCCCATGCTTAACTCAAAGACATCCGTTTCTCGGGTAGATTTCTGTAGGTCTCCAGGTGCAGGTGACGGAGCAGCAGACAGATCACCTGTACTCGATAATACTGCCATCTCATCATCTGAAGCACCTGGATCGTGAGCAGAAAACGCATCGCTTACCGAATCCGCAACATCGTCGCCAAGCACCTCGTCATCTTCCGTTGCTCTTTCAGGCGACGAACCTCCGTCCTCGTTGATGGTTTCTCCTTCATCAGAATCTGACACTTCACTGTTCATCAGTTGCGAGTCTCCGACAACATTATTTCCGTCTTGAATGGCCGGAGAATGCAGGTTACTCTCACGAGTGGGGCTTATAGCCTCCATTGGCCAGTCTTCAGCAGATGCTACAGCCCCAGTCTCCTTTAGTATGGTCGTTTCAGAAGCGGTTTGCTGCAGGGTATCCTCATGGTCTTCCGTTGAGCCAGGAGGATGTGACGTTCGCTCTTCAAGCTTGGCATCCACGAACGAGCTTTCTCTCGACGCTGCCTTTCGTGCTGTGGTTTCTTGCAGTGCATCCGATCTTAAAGTGTCGGCATCTGCTTGCTTCTGCTTCATACACCGGCTTTTTGGAGCATTATTTCCTTTTTCCATCGCTGATTGGTCACATGTGTCCACTTTCGCATCCGGTTTCAGCTCAACTTCAGGGTTCACTTCCATCCCCCGTGTCTGGACATAATACACTTTCTCCTTGCCAACATCAACTTGTCCTATAGCAGGGCTGCTTCCCACGTTTTCCTTCCCTGGAGTCTGGCCCACTTTCTGTCACTTGTTGGTCATCGGTCTGTTGCTTCTGTTCCTTCAGCTCTCGGTTTTTCTCCTGGAGCCTCTTGTTCCCGTTTTTCCTGATTTTGCTTCTCCTTTGCCTCACGCGCTTTGTTCTCCTCTTCCTCGTCTTGCTTGCCCATCAGCTGTCCCAGCGCATCTGTCACCAGCTTTTTTCGCTTTTTCAGACTGGTCTGTGGTGTCCACTGTCCGCTGGCTGACGCCAAGACATTTGAGTCAGTACAAAGCGCGAACGCAGCCATCCTCGCCAGGATGCAGTCTACCGGCACCGTGTTGACGCGATACTCGCTGTGACGATAAGCGTTCACGCGCGCCTCAACATTTGCAGAGCGCACGGTTCGGGTAAGAGTGGCGACGCGAAAAGCCCCGTGGCTGCGAGACAGCGAAGGGTCCTGGCCATTTGGCACAGAACCACGAACCAGTAGCTGCTGATGTTGATCATATGCATATAATAGGGTACCCAGCGCGTTGCTGCGGTTGTCCCAAGCGCGGCGCACAGTCAGCGAGCGGTCTGTGACGCGACTGAGTGGCAGCAGACGGCCGGCGCGCGACACGAGCGGCACGTGCTGGCCGCGCGGTGATGCCGGACGGCGACGAGACCGTACTATCGCGTGAACTGGTACAGACTCGAAGTCGAACTCAGATTCGGGTTCGGCCACCTTGGCTCTCTCAGCAGCGTCAGCGAGCAGTTTGGCACGCCCCTCTTCAAGTTCCTCTTTTGCTGTAGTAGCCGTGCCACGGAGTAGTTCCAGCACCGTTCGGCAGCGTGGCTCGCCGGGCTCCCGTTCACGCCGTGACGGCGGCGGCGGTGGGACACGTCTCGGTAGCGACGGTGTCGGCGGTGGCGAGGCAGCCCGCACCACGTTAGCCGCAGCCACCGCACCAGGTGTACTGAAGCTGACTCTCAGGGCGCCGTGCTCTCGGAGATAGTCATCCAACTCCGGACAAGAGAAGATCCCGGAGTCCGATGACGATGCCTGCGCGATGGCCAATGCCTTGAGCCGCGCCGCTAAGGCGGGGTCATGCTCCACACAGGAATGGGAACCAGGTATTTGCGAGACCGGTGCGTACGCTTCTCGTGCTATCTTCTTGATTTGCTCGTAAGGGTTCCGCCGCCGAGAACGACCACGATATGATCGCAATGGTTCCGACGGATGTGATTCAGGAGTGGCATGAGTCACAGCTTTCTCGTCCTTCATGTTGGTGTGCAGGGTGGACGAAAGTGCCTCAGTACGCTGGTGCTTTTCCGCAAAGAGGCGATTCTTCGGTAGCAAAACTGAAGCCGACCGAGACCCACGAGAACGACCCTGACCGCGACCGCAACCGCGACCACGACCGCGACCACGACCGCGACCACGACCGCGACCACGACCGAGACCACGACCGCGACCGCGACCACAGCCACGACCGCGCTGAGCTAGTGCGAAGTATGATGACGCTCTTATAACGAAGGGATGCGCATCATGGCAGTGAACAACGACACAGCGCTCATACGTCTAGGATGCTGCATCCTTCCTCGGCCTCCACTGCGAGCGGCGCGAGTGAACGGTACACCATGAGGAGAACTTGTCCAATCAGGCCACTTGTCACAACCGCGCATCGCGAGATCCTCAACACGCTCCCTCGAAGTTATCTCGCGATTCTTCGCGTTGCAAACTGAAGCGACTGGCCCACCACGAGGACGACCACGAACCGGCGACCACGGCCACACCACGGCCCACGGCCACGACCACTGCACGACCGCACGGACGAGCGCCAGTACAAGCTGTCGTCAACGGTTCCGTTAAATGGAGCTCGGACTACCAACAGCGTTCCAACTCCACAGTCGGCTCTTCCTCGGCGCCACGCCCAGGTCGGACGACATGAGGGAGAACTTAGTCCAACTCAGGCCACTTGTCCGCACAACTCTAGTATCGGATTCTCCGGTTAGCAAAACTGAAGCCGCCGCGGAAACCCAGCGAGGACGACCCCGACCGCGACCACGACCACGGCCACGGCCACGACCACGACCGCACTGCACGAGCGCAGTAGAAAGCTGTTCCGTTTCACACGCGTTCCGTAAAATGGCAGCGGACGTACCACAAGCGTCCAACCCAGAGTCGGCTCTTCCTCGGCCGCCACGCCCAGGTCGGACGAGCATGAGGAGAACTTGTCCAACTCAGGCCACTTTGTCCGGCACAACTCAGTATCGCGATTCTTCGGTTAGCAAAACTGAAGCCGACCTGCCGACCCACGAGGACGACCCACGACCGCGACCACGGCCACGACCACGGCCACGGCCACGGCCACGACGGCCACGACCGCACTGGCACGAGCGCAGTAGAAGCTGTCGTCAACGGTTCCGTAAATGGCAGCTCGGACGTACCAACAGCGTCCAACTCCAGAGTCGGCTCTTTCTCCACCGCCACGCCCAGGTCGGACGAGCATGATGAAGACTTGTCCAACTCAGGCCACTTTGTCCGGCACAGCTCAGCATCGGAGATATCCAGAAGAGGATCCCAGTCCAGATCCTGATAGTCAACGGCGGGAGGCTCATCAGACCGCCGTTCACTGGCGGCCCGCTCGGCTTTCATCTGTTCAATGGTGGCTCGTCTGTTGGCTATGCATCGCTCTCTGCGTCTCAGTCGACGGGCGCGCTGTTCTTCACGCCGCGTGAAGCGCGCCACTGCTGACACGCTGGAGAACGACACGAACCGGAAGCCATCGATGACGTCCACTTGCTCGTCACGCTCGCCACGATACGCGACATGTACCGAACGTTCCGGCTCCTCTAGCGAGTGCACACGCCGAGCCTTACGTGCTGGCTGCTCATCTGTCTTCTGGGGGGCCAGCACGTCGCCCAAAGCGGTCACTGGCTGATGCTCCGAGGCGGTTAATGACGTGCTTCCCGCAGGATCACAGAAGTATGACTCCGCGAGGCCGTCAGTAGGCCGTAGTTCGTTCTCCAGTTCAGTCGATTCTTCAATCGCTAACGCAGCGCTCGCCTTCTCGTACAATCGGTTGGCCTCTCCATCGATTTCGGCAAACGTCTCTGCGTAGTCGCCATCTGCGTCAGTGCTCACCTCAATCACCGTCTCCCAGATGAGGTTGTCCTCTGCAGGCGTGGGCATCAGGTCCTTGCTACGCCGCGGCTCCCAGCCATACTTCAGGAAACGCTTCAGCGTCAAAACAGGACCCGTCGGTCGGCCACGCGACAGTGGCAGTGCGCGTCCTGAACGTACGAGAAGCATGCGTCGCTTACGTTCACCGGCAGTCTCTCCGGCTGGCAGACGGCGCTGCTTGCCGAAACCAGGACGTTTTCGAGGGCCGCGCTTTCTACCGATTGATGGTTCGACAGCGGCGTCATCCGGGGCTGTTATGTCCGCAACTGCCGTGTTAGGGTCAATTACAGTCGGAGCAGACTCGACGGTAGCCACGACTGAGTCCAGAACAGCTGCAATCAAGTCTTGGACCGGTGCCACATCGTCACTAGCAGGTGCGATAACACCGCTTGCAGGCACAGCTGAGTTACCAGTGGGTGCCACTGAGTCACTGACGAACGCGGCTGACTCATAAGTGGGAGTCCGTTCTGAGGCATCACCAAAGTCCGTGGCGTCAACAGACACGGAGGATGACTCAGGCGCAGTTTCGGATGCTGCCAGCTTCGGTCGACCTCGTTTGGGACATCCACCGAGCGTGAGACCGTGTGACAATCGATATACGCGCTGGTGTCGAAGTCGGTCCGATGGTACGCGACAGAGGCCAACACGTCTCCATGCGCGGCGCTGGCGGCGGTTTTCAGTCGCTGCCGGCTGCTGAGGGTTCCCGTCAGTTGCTAAAGGATTGAACGCTTCGCCAGCTGATTTTGTAAGGTGTTTCTCAGTGGCGGATGCTGTGTTCGTTTCCTCCAACGGTATCGGAACAGCAAGGTCGAGCCTGCTCGAAGCCGTGGCTTCTTCTGCGTTAGTGGGTCCAGCTGCGGGTGACGAATCATTGGCGGGAGCACTTGCTTGTACACGTTTCCTGCTCATACGTGCCAGTGGTAGACCGCCCATCGCCTGGCGCCGAGCGCGGTACTCACGTTGCAGGAGGGCAGACAAAGAAGGATTTTCCATGCGACGTCCACCTCCTCGCCGCTTCAATTTCCCGTTCGGCCTTTGCTCTGCACACATACGCAGGTGATCCTGCGGCCTTCACTGCGCTGACACCAGACACCCGACGCCTCAGCCATCTCACGTTAACCGCGGCTCCAATAGCTCCAGGATCTAACACCGCTTCGCCCTGCTTGATTTTGTTAAGGTGGTTCCTCAGTGGCAGTATGCCCATTCGCCTGCGCGAGCGCGTACTCCACGTTGCATTTTTGAGGGCAGACAAAGAAGGATTTTCCAAGGCGACGTCTACCTCCTCGGCCGCTTCAATTTTCCCGTTCGGCCTTTGCTCTGCACACCCACTCGCAGGTGTGCGGGTTAACACACGCCGCTGCACACCAACCCGCACGTCCTCAGCCATCTCAGCGTCTACCGCGGCTCCAATAGCTCCAGGATTAAACGCTTCGCCTGCTGATTTTGCAAGGTGTTCCTCAGTGGCGGATGCTGTGTTTGTTTCCTCCAACGGTATCGGAACAGCAGGTCGAGCCTGCTCAGCGCACAGCCGTGGCTTCTTACTGCGTTGTGGGCTCCAGCTGCGAGTGACCGCATCATTGACGGGAGACTTGCTTGTACACGTTTTCCTGCTAATCCCCGCTGCCGAGGTAGACGCCCATCGCTGGCGCCGAGCGCGTAGCTCACGGGTTGCTTGAGGGTGGTCAAAGAAGGATTTTCAAGGCGGGCCGGGGTCCCTTTTTCTCGGGGGTGGGGTTTTGGGGGGTTTTTTTTTTCTAACGTTGGTGGGTCCAGCTGCGGGTGACGAACATTGGCGCGCGAGCACTTGCTTGTAAAACGTTTCCTGCTCGTAACGCTGCCAGCGGTAGACCGCCCCATCGCCTGGGCGCACGACGACGCTCAACTCCACGCTTGCATGAGGGCAGACAAAAGAAAGGACTCTTTCCATGCGACGTCCCTCATCGGATCCTCACACATTATCGCACCCTCGTGACCCTTTGCTCTGCACACCACTCGCAGGTGTTGCGGGCTTCACTGCCGCTGACACCAAACCCGACGTCTCAGCCGTCTCAGCGTCTACTGCGGCTCCACTAGCTCCAGACTCGGGCACGCCAACGAGCGCTCCACCCGGTACAGGTATCGTGTCGCTCCGCCCAAAGCCGTCGTCAGTCTCGTCGGTGCCGACCGGCCAGTCCTGCGGAACGCGGCCACTGCGCGTGAAGTGTCGCGCCGCGCAGATCGGCGGCGCCTGCAACGCCGCGTTAGACGTGGTCACATCGCCCCGTCCGCTTCTGCCGTAACGACCGCGTCCCCGGTTGGCGAAGCTGGCGAACCGTTTCACGGGACCTCTGTCCGGCAACTGGATACTGTTCCCCTCAGGAGGTGCAGCGCTGACATCTCCACCAGACGACGCGTCGCACATCTCACATTTGTCCGACAAGCGACCAACATCAGGCGGTGGATGGACACTCGTCGCAGCTTCCTCGGCGGTGGAGGTAGCACCTGGTGCGGTAGCCGCCGCACCGCACCTTTTCTGCCACCACCGCCGTCGGCCGCTGGAACCGTCTTTCTCCTCACCTTCAGACTCTCTCAGTTTCGACTCCATAGTTCTGATCACCTGAATACGGCGTTTTAAGTTTGTTCCTCCTTCCCATTGGTCGCTTCGCGTTGATACTTCTGTGCCTTGTTCCCTAATTTTGTTTGGGACAACGTGGGCTTTGCTGTCGAAGATCAGCTTCTTACGGACGATTCTGTAACGGCCGCGCGAGATTGCGATTTTCGGCAGCGGTGGGCGCGAGTCTTCGACGGATGGTGCGACCGGCAGAGGCGCAGACAATGTAAGAGGCGGTGGGGGCAGTGGTGACGTTGGCGGTGGCAGAGAAGTTGAAGGCGTTACTGCTCGATCCGCGAGCACCTGTGGGTTTCGCGGCAGGCTGGCGGTCTGTCTGCTGACCCTTCCCCGGCGTGGAGTGCGGCCCGACACCGGCGTGGTCGGTACGGACACAGTGACGACGGGTGCGTCTGCGGCAGAGGAGTTGGACGCAGTGGGACTCTGGGCTGTCCCTGAGCCGCCCGGCAGTGAGACAACGTTCGATGCAAAACGCTTCCAGCTGTCAGCGGCGCTCTCTTCTCCCTCCGTGACCAAGGGCCTCACCCGACGTCTCTTCCTGGCACCTATCCTCCGTCAGAGAGATGCCGGCTCGTCTCGGCTGCGCCACCGCCTCTGACCGTGGAACCATGCCGCTGTCCTCGGCCTCCGGCTGGGCACGACGGTCGCTCCAGCGCCGGCAGAGAATCCAGTGCCGAGGACGCCCGGCACGCCGGCACCGGCTGGACATGATGGTCGCTCCGGAGCCGGAAGAGAGACAGTGCGCGCGCCGGCACCGGCCGCAACTTCGCCTTGAGTCCGTCTGACATTAAAGCGTACGTCAAGTTGGTCAGGCGGGTCGCCACCGGTCGCCGGCTCCTCTTGCGTGGCCTCGGCGCGGTTCATCACCACAGCCAAGGCAGCCTTCATCTTCGGGACCAGCTCTTTTTTCAAATCAGCCGACATGTTGACGGCTCCGCTCTCTTCTCCTGTGAGGCAGAAACGCAAGTC